>PVJL010004952.1:0-66875 GCA_004026885.1 Lyroderma lyra
GGCTATCTTTAGGGCTTTTTCTCTTAAGCCTAGTCCAATCTCCGCCCGCCCCCCCCCCCTTCTCCTTTTCCCTCGTTTTGTTCCATATATGGTGACACGTATCTCTATCCCAGAAGACTGCTGGGCTAACAACACCTGCCTCCCAGGCGACATGCATTATCCCGAGCTTTGCTCCATTCCCAGCCCTGAGGGGGCCTCCGGGAGGTGCAGAATTTTGTGATAAGCCCCATCCCCCTGGGGGTGCAGGTCATTCTCCAGGCCTCACTGTGGTCAGCAGAGCTGAGGCTGTGCCGGGTGCTTCCCTGGCCTCTCTGCCTCCGAGTCCACCTGCCCAGTTTCTGTCCTCTCCGCTCAAGAAGCAGCCCAGTTTTGGGGACAGACCTCTTCTGCTAGTGAAGGGGGCCGGAAGGCTTCTGTGGGTCCCTGTGGTGCACAGGCCCCCGCACCTCCCCTCAGCCTCACTTGGCCTTGGTTTACCTTCCTGGCCTCATGTTCTGCATCACATCCCATGCACCCTGGGCTCTCGTCAGCCGGTTCTGGCCTCCTTCCCCCGGGACGTGCCTCTCATGCATCCCTGCTGTGGCTCCTTTGCATACCCCAGCGTCTCTGGCATTTCAGTCCCCAGAGGCCTGGATTTTGTCACATCTAGGTACATCCATGCACCCTAACCTGCACAGAGTTTGCATACCTCCTGTGTTATTTTATTTCATAGTTTTTTCTTAAAAATGATCTGACTTTTGGCCTCAAATAGAATATGTAAAACAGAAACTTGTGCCCTCCTGTAGACAGAGAACCAATGATCGCGGGCCAAAACAGAAAGTAACTGTAAAAACAAAACACGGAAGACACCACAACGTCACTGCATTTGAACTGGGTTGTACCGCGTCCCCGAAGCAGCAGCCTGCTCCTCTGTGTGTTAGAAGGGAGAAAGACGGCGTGCTAGGGAACTATGAAAGACATACTGGCTCGCTCTGGAAACATCTCTCTGACGTAGTCAGAAGGACTCAAGCGCTATTGACTGGGACATCTCTTTCAGTGTGTTGTTCCTTCAGGAGAGCCGTGCCCACATGCCGTGGAACGCCGGGAGCCCCGTTTGGGGAGCCCCAAGTCCTGGCTGTGCCCGCCGTGGTTGGCTGGGCCTCGCCCCTCTTGCCTGCTGAAGGGGTGCGTGTGCTTCCAGGCTCCGTCAGTGCACAGGTCTGAAACCTCTGCAGCCGCCTCGGGCCTTGCTGGCATGTCTATCAGCTTCCTGTCTCCGAGCTTAGCCCACGCGGCCCGGCTCGTGCTTTGCGAACGATGGCGCAAGATAAATGCTCATTAGACCGAAACGCATCGAGGAGATGAGTCGGGTCAGCGGGAGTGTGGGGTCGCAGGGAGCAGCCAGTGGGGGAGGGGCCTGCTCACCCCTCTGTGGCCCTGCAGCTGACCCGTGACGGCATGAGGCGATGGAGCAGAGAGTTCTGGATGCGTGGTGTACACTGAAGGATCATTGCGCATGTCCTGTCCCTGCTCCATCATGTCCGGGTCCGTGTGTGTTTACCTGGATGATAACTGCTCCGTGCTCAAGGCCTGCACAGAACCTTGAGAAAGCCAGGCCTTTGTGGAATCAGGTAGTTACATGTGCCAGGCAAACTGGGAGCCCCTTCGGGAGCCCGGGAACCGGAGCGGCAGTTTGGGGTCTGTACAGGGATGGTGGCAAACCCCAGGTGAGAAGGATGGGTCAGTTGCGTCATTCCCAAGCGTGAGGATCACTGACCCCCTCAGAGGCCTTCAGAAAACCTTAGGTGAGCTAGACTATGTGGCGGACACTGTCGAGGGAGCTGAGAACAGGGATGACCATAAAAGAGGGTGAGCCACTTCGCACTAGACGGGGGAGATACAGCGCAGGGGCTTCCTGAGTCGCTCCCACGCTGCGTAGGGCCCTTCGTTTGTGCAGTTGCAGGGATTTTCAGGGGTGTTTGAGCCTCATGTTGCTGCAGCTGCTTTGTCACTTGTGAGGGCAGACGGTCATCCTGGCCTGGCAAAGCGCAGGGCATCACACTGGCCACCATGTCTTGTCCAAGGTCACGCCCTGGGCCCTGCCCAGGTGTTCTCGTTGGTGCCTGTTTTCACATCCAACAGAACGTCTCAGGACCAAGCTCCAGGTGCACGAGAGGCTGTGTGTTTGCAGAGGGATGGACCCATTGAGTACTCTTTCCAGAGGTGTTGGAGGCTTCTATTTTCTTGCTTAAGAAGTTGAGGAAGGGAAGTAAGTGTAAATAAGAACTCTAAGGAAAAGGAGGAAAGGAAACAGCCAAGTTTTCTTTGTCTGGAAAATAGCGTGCTACATCTCTTGGTCATCTTGAAGTAACTCAAGACTCACTGTCGTCAGTAGGTTCGTTGTACAGGGTAACAAAACCAGTTTCACCAGAGGCTGATTCCTACGCCCTCTCCTCGGTGGTGGAAGGAGATAAGGTTGAATGCAACAAAGCTATGTGAGGACCTGCTGTAGCTCAACACAAGTAATGAAAGGAGTTGCAAGGTTTGCGATAAAGGGACGCGGACCTGAGATGCAGCAGTTCATCTTAAAACTTACTTGTTTCTATAAAACATGGGTGGTATATGCACTTAGTTAAATTTTCTTTTAAATGAAAGTTCTAGAAAGAAAGGACGTCTCTCAGCCCCCCGTTTCTTTCCCGAAGGCAGCCATGGTTCCCCGTCCTCGCGTGCCTTCCGGTGCACACGCAGCGCTTCTGTCTTGCACACATGGCGGCGTGCTGATGCACACTGCCGGGCCGCGCTTTCCTGTTGAAACGCCCATCAGCAGACTAAATAGCTCCTGGTCGATCCGAACAGTGGAATGCTACTCAGCAGTAACAAGGAACAAAGTACTGATACATCCAAAGACATGGATGAATCTCAGAAGCATCCTGCTAAGTGAAAGAAGCCAGACACCGAGGGCTACCACTCTGACTCCATTTATGAGACAGAAGGTCAGGGGTTTCCAGGACCGGGGATGGCGTGAGGGGGTGGGGGCGGCAGTGATCGACTGCAGAGAATCATGAGGGAATTTTTTGGTAAAAATATTCTGGATCATGATTGTGGTGGTGGTTATAGGACATTTATTAAAGCGTATCAAAGTATACTCTTAAAATGAATGCACGCTATCGTATGTCAATTATATATCAATCAAGCTTATGTTTTTGATGGATCTTGGAGGTTGTCCCATGTTGGGGTGTGGCGTTTCCCTGCTCTTTTCCACGTCTGCATGGTATTCTGTTGAAAGACTGTCCTTAGATGTAGTTAACCAGTCCAGGGGTCTTCGACAGGTCAGCTCCAAGCTGACTTCACCTGTGGTTTATAGACCAGTGATCTAGTTTCGCCCTCCAGACGTGGTTTGGGCTCCTTTCTTGAAAGACCCCCAACTGCGTTGGCAAGGGGGATCGCCCTTAAACCTGAGTGGATTGTTCCTCCCTGCTGCTCTCAGCTCCTCCTCCCTGCCCCACACCTGTAGTGTCCTAATCAAGGACCCCCGAGATGGCAGGTGGAGTGGCCCTGGTGGTCCCTGAGGTGGCCTTGGACTTGTGTCCTGAAAAGGACAAGCCTCTCAGCCATGGGGTACCCACAGAAAACTGGGGAGATATTTCCTCGTTCCTGCAGTCAGCTTTGTGCCTTTGGCAGGCCCTTTGTCTGTAGATGGCAGGGAGGGCCGGAAGGTTTGCTAAAGCAATGTTGGAAAGCAGGGTGAGGGAGAGAGAAGGCTGGGGTGCGTAGAACTGGGGTGCGGGCAGCTGCTGTCATTGAGCAGCTCAGTTTGACGCTGCTTGCGTGATGCGCTGTGGTCGTAGGGGTGTCACCAAGGACCTGGGAGGCTGGGCTTTGGGGACCACACTTAAAGTCAGCCCGCTGAGTGTGGGTTGCTCTGACCGCTCTGGGAGGCCGTGTCGTGCACAGCTGGAGTGCAGACTGGGGGAACATCAAGAATGGATGGGCTGTGGGAGCTGGCCACTTCCCTGAGCACCGCTGGCCATCACTTGCTTGTTTGGGGTGGAATGAAGGGTTCTGAATCTCCCGCATTCAGACCGTGCCATAGGGGACACGATTAATGAAGGAAGCTACAGTAATTCTAGTCCAGTGGCTTTGCCCACCTCAGATCCTTTTCTGGAACAAGGCTGATCTGTAACCAACACTGTCATGGCATTGTATTGGAGCAGTTTTATCCTAAGCTTATTTCTACTTTATATGAGATAGACTTTCGTAGAGCAATTGTTTTGGGTGAAATTTTATTTTAAGAGGCAACTTTCTGTTTCTAGGTATTGACTTATACCAGATCTGTCTGTGTACTGTTGATGCTGTATCACACCAGTGTTCTTTTGCAGTCACACATGGTGGTATGTTCTGTTCCAGTGGCCTTGTCTTTACATTTGAGATGTGATTACAAAAGATTGCAAAGATTTTCCTTCTCCTTCTAACCTAGAACTTAACATACTCATTGTAAGAGGGATTCCCTTCAAAGGAACCATCTTTTAGTAGTTCCTGTTTTGGAATTTCCTCCTGGGTTTATTTATTCACTGTTTTAAAAATTGAGAACTAACTGACATGTCCCATTATATTACTTTCAGCTGTACAACCTAGTGATATGACACATGTGTATATTGCAAAATGATCACCGTAAGTCTAATTAACATCCGTCACCACACATAGTCTTTTTCCTTGAGATGAGAACTTTTAAGATCTCTTTCTTAGTAACGTTCAACTATACAGTATAGTGTTGTTCACTGTTGTCACCGTGGACTACATTACACCCCCAGCACCTTTTGGCCCACTTGTACCCAATTTCCCACCCCCCACCTCTAGCGGTCAACAATTTGTTCTCTGTGAGTTTGTTTTGGTTTGTTTTAGATTCCCCATCTAAGTGAGATCATACAGTCTCTGTCTGTCTTTGTCTGACTTAGCTCACTTACCATAAATGCAGTTTAACGTTAGTGATGGTTGTGTTTAACCACTGGCTCTTCAACTTTCTGAAACTGGAGCATTTGGCCCTTGCAAGCCAGCTGCAGCGAGCCCCCCGGCAGTAAACACTGTCGGTTGTGTTTGTTGCTAAGTTGCTCACATCACCCAAGTCATGCCGAACACAGAGATGTGGATCACAGTATTTTTTCTTCTTCTCTCCTGTGGTTTTTTAAATCGACGGATAATAGGAAAGCAAATTGGTGGGGTCAGTTTAACCACCAGACCACAGCTTTTGCATTTGTATTTTGGATCCAGAGACACTCTGTGTCTTAACTGACGTTATTAAAGATATTAATTGTTTCCTTTGAAAATAATGGAAAAGATTTTATTCAACTTCATTGAGCTCACTGTTTCTCACCCCCAACCCCACACGTGCACGTTGAGATTTGGTGTAGCAGTCCACGGCACACGAAAGGGTAATGAAGCCTGGACGGTGGCGTTGCTCGAGGAGGCCAGGGGAGATCCCCCACCCCCACAGCTTTGAACCCCAGCATCTCCTCAGCTTTGGAAATGAACTTGGCCCAGTCCGGAGTGCAGGATGCCCTAGCGCCCGCGAGTCCTTCCTTCTTCAGCCCTTTGGTTTCCTTGCTGGGTGACTTGATCAGGTAGAACCTGTGGGCTGGTCCTGCCCTGTCCTTATTGATTGTTCTCATCAGAGGTAGCACATCAAGGTGGCCCAAATCATATCGCTATTCTCCTTGTCCTCTTCACCCCCTCCTGAAACATCCATTCCCAGAGGCCTAATAAGTGAGCCCCGTGTGCAATAGGGGCACCAGGCCTGGGAGCCACCTTTGTGTCATAGCCAGTCCCTCAGTTCCCTCCCAGGGCTGCCTCGACCAGCCTGGCTGTCCTCCCAAGTAGAGCATTTGTGTAGAGACATACCCACCTCCCGCCATGGCCTCTGAATGGAGATGGGTGAGCTGAGTGGACGCAGCTACAGTTTTCCTACAAAGGTGCTGGACCAGGGGCCAGCTCGCTGGGTGTTAGTGCTGTCTCCATGGTGATCACAGGAGGCTGGAGGGAGTGGCTCACGTCGAGACTGATAATGAGAGTTGTGTGTTTAGGTGGGAACTCAAGAAGGGGAAATGGGGAGACGAGAGCTCCCCTCCAGGCTGTGCCTCACATTAAGATGAGACATGGATAAAAGCACCCGTTAGCAGGTGCTGACAGTGGCGGGTAAGGGTGGCCGTGGGGTGTCTGTCCAGAGACTTCTGAGGAAAGATTCTGAGTCAGCCAAGTATTTGAAGGGGGTGGTTTTAATACTAGGATAACTTCTTTAACCACCTCTCTCCTCTGCTCCCTGGCACGGGGGCCAGTCCCAGGTCCTGGGAAGGTCATCATTTGGGTCATTAATGGGGCTCCCAGGACCAAGGTGTCTGGAAGGACTTCCGAGTTCTCAGTGTCATGTGAACACGACAATGCCCTTGGCTTTCACAGAGGTGTCAGTTAGGAGTTCCGTTCAGTTGCCAGGAGTCAGGACCTGACTTCAGGGGTTTATGCACATCAGGATGACCTTTTGTCCCATGACAAGACTCTTGGAGGAGGAGAAGTTGCAGATGTCATTCCCTTGCCCTTTTGCCTATTTGGGAAGTACGTCCTGAGTGCCCCCTTTTGCTAGGCCATGTGGACCCTCAGTCCCACCTGGGAGCCGAGAGCCTTCTGGGAGGAGCAAGGATCTCTGCTCCCAGGTGGGGCTGAGGGCCCAGACAGTAGATACGATAAAGTGGTAACTTCACGTGTGTTAGGCAGCGAGGAAGCAGAAACAAACAGAGAGGGGAAGCAGGCTGGGAGTGGTCAGGGGACCTCAGTGAGAAGGAGGCAGGGGCAGGAGTTAGCAAAGTGGATTCCTGGGGGAAGTATCTAGGAGGGCCCCAAGGTGTCAGGCGTGTTTGAGGAGGAGCCGGAGTGGGAGGAGAGGAGGTCTGATGGCAGTGGTGGGTGTGGGGCAGATCACATCAGGCCACGGAAGGGCTTGGCCTTTACCTTGAGTGAGATGGGAGCATCTGAGGGACTGAGCAGAGCAGTGACATGGTCTGCTTTCCTCTTTAAGGGGTCCTTCCTTTAAAGGACCCTTCTGACTGCTGTGCTGAAATGGACAGTAGGAGGTGAGATGGAAGCAGGGACATAGTTGGGAGATGATTCGACTATCCCAGGAAGAGATAGCAGTGGGGGTGGTGAGAAGTGGTTGGATCTGGCATACAGATCCTGAGGGTGTGTTGGTCAGGTGTGAGGGGCTGAGCTGTCAAAAGCTGACGTAAGATTTTCAGCCTGAGTAACTACAAGTGTGGAGTTATCAGCGGTGTGGCCTTCAGCTGGAGTAGTGGGTCCCGTTTTAAGATGAAGGTCTCGAGTTCATTTTTAGATGCACTGAGTTTTGAAGTATGTATTTGGGAGTCATCAGCAGATAAATTGTATTTAAAGCCATGAAATTGAATGAGATCACTAAGGTGGTAAGAGAGAGACAAGGACCAAGGACACTTCTTGAACACTAGGAGAACTTTTTCCTCATGGTCCCAAGATAGCTGCTGAGTTCCAGCCACTGCATCTGCTTTCCATTCAGGAAGAAATGGGAAGGGTAAAAGGCTCTTGCCCTCTGTCTGATCTGAGGCCCCTTTAAAGAGCCTCCAGTGACTTTTACTAGCAACTCATTGACCATCCATATCTTAAGGGAGGTTGGGAGATGTCAGTTTTAGCTGGATGTGCTATGAACCGTAACAGTGTAGAGCTTCGCTGCCCCATAGAACTTCCTGTGATGGTGGAAATGTGCTATGCATGTGCCACGAACCACAGGTCACTTTCGAGAACTTGAAATGTCGCTAGTGCCCCCAAACAACTGAATTCTTACTTTTACTTAACTTTAACTAATGTAAGTTTAAACTTAAATAACCACACGTGGCTAGTGGCTACCATATGGGACAGTGTAGATACTGAAGTCTGATTATTAAAGGAGGCGGTGCGGTGGACACTGGGCCGGCACCTCGCAGACTCTACTTCATAGAACACGGAGTCGCCACAGGACAGAGGTCAGGCCTGAGAAGCCATACGGAAGCATAAATAACTGGGCTGCAGTCAAGCTGACCATTTCGCTTGGAACTTACACGCACTGATGAAAACGTGAGTGTCAAGATTGCCTTAGAGCATAGCCTCTCTCTCTCTCCAGGGTTCTTTTGAAGAATTCACCCCCCCCACCCCACATCCACGAATGGTGTCCATAGGCCATTACTGTGTGGGGAGGGGAACAGTATTAGAACTGAGCCTGTTGGATGGTTCACGCTGAGCCAATCATTTAAGGACTAGTGCAGTCTTGGCATCTGATGTTTTCTGTTCTTTTCCTTTCTCTGTGGCATGAAACTATAGAAAAGGGGGCAGCGTAGAGGATGGAGATGAACTGCTGGATGAAAAGGGAGGACATTTTCAGGTCCGAGACACATTGCAGAGGTGCCGTTTAGTGTGTACTCAGGCCCTCTGCCCCTGCGCCCCTGCTGGCACGTGGCTGGGCAGGTCTGTCCGTGGTCAGCCACACGGCCACCGGCAGGCTGCCTCACTGTCATGGCCGAGCTTGCATTCCTCAGCCGAAAGGGGAAGAACGCCAGCTTCGTAGCAGGGGTCCAGGACACACTGGGCCCTCTTTCCCTCCTCTGCCCCAGAAGTCTCGTTTTATTCTACCTAGCTGTCTGCATTTGGAATGGGTCAAGGCTATTTGCTGTGAGTTTGGGGTTGTTGTTTTAATGATTAGAAGCAGATGGTGCAGAAAAAACCGGTATGGAGCAAACAAGAAATCTACAGGGGAAGAGAAGAAGGCAAATGGTAACAAGTCTCCCAAATATCATCTTCACCTGCAATGGAGTGAGTCAGCCACTGAGTTGTCTCCATGAGTCAGTTTACAAGGGCTCCTCACTGGTCGCCTGGGGAGCTTGGTGAGCACGGAGCCTGATGCAGCAGGTTATGGGTGAATTTCTAACAGGCTCCCTGGTGAGGCCGATGCTCTGGTCCCTGGACCACACTCTGTGAAGCAGGAGCTAGAAGGATACGGACCAAGAGTTACAGGCCGCGAGTCAAAGGATGGACACTCAGCTGGCAGTGTTCCAAAAAGACAGTGGGCCTCGCAGGGGCCAGATGCCTCTCCCCTCACACTGATGCTGACAGCTCCTCCTCAGGGACACAGAGCCCCAGTTCTCATAGTGACGCTGGCTTCACGGTGACCTGTGTGGCGCACTGGCTCACGCCGATGCTCCTGGTGGCGGGGGCATTTCCCTGTAGGAGGGCCGGTGTGGGCTGCAAGTTCTCCTGCGTCCATTCCCCACCTGCTGCTTAGCGGGCGGTGGGGTCAGCAGCCGGCTTCCCGAGCACAACTCTCTCAGCAGTTCTCACAGCCATGTCGGAAATCTACTTCTCCCCCCAAAGCCTAGGAACTTCTTGAAGTACGAGCTCTTATGAAGCAGAGTAGTTTTAAATGTACTTATATGTCCCCCTCTTTTCCTGGGCGCTGCTCTCCTCAGGCAGAGGAGTAGGAAACCCACGGAGATCAGGTGGGGTCGCCCTGTCCTGTGAGGAGATGGTGGCTGCCACCTTTTCTCCCTGCTAGGTGCCAGCGGGGCCCCGCTGCTTGGTGCCCCTGGGTTTTAGAACGAGGAGTCGGCTGGGTGTCGTGAGTGGGGGTGGCAGCAAGCGTTCTTTCCCTTGTGGCCAGGGAAGCCCAGCCCTTGCAGGGAGCTGCCTGCAGGAGGCTTTCGGGCCCTTCTCATGGCCCTATGTCATGAGAGTTGGACTCATGGTGAGTGAAAGGGAAAACCTGTCCACGTGTGTCCCAGACACTGTGTGTGAACGCGGGGACAGAACATCGCTTCTTTTTCTAAATGTGGTAGGGATGTGACAATGAAAAGAAAATAAGTAGTAGCAGTAACAGGGACATTTACAATGTTTTCCATGAACATTTAGTCCTTGTAAGAACCCAGTAACATGTAATTATAAGATTGCATGTCTTACTTGTACGCGGGCTGTCTGGAAAGTATCCAGCCACAAACCCGGTCCTGTTATATTGACGATGGCAGGATTTCTTCTGGATGTTTCTTCATATATATACACACATACATATATATATATATAAAATAAAATCCCACTTTAGAATTGATGCATCTGGGGCTTAGAGCATTTAATTTACTCCAGGTCTCACAACTGATCAGCAGCAAAGTCTTGGGTTTGAAGCCCATTTGGTAACTTAATGGTTCTGTGATCTTGACCAGATTATGTGTCCTGACACCGTGGCCCACAGGAAGCGGTGGTTACTGTGGGCATGCTTAGTCAGAGTGAAGACGGGTGGGCGCTGGCTCTCGGAGGCCTGTCTCTGGGCGAACCGGTACGGGTTTCCTGTTGGTGGGAGAACTGGATCCACAGTGGCTGCCGCGCCTGTGTGTTCACGTCTGTGCAGTCTGTGGCATGAGGGAAGCTCAGGTGTGCGTCCAGGAGCCCAGAACCAGGCAGAGGCCTAGGGGAATGGAGCTGCTCTTTTCTCTTGTGTGGTCTTTCCATCGCTCTTTGGCCTCAACCATTTAAAAAACAAATGTCGTTGGACCCTCTTTGGAGGAACTCGAAGTCCTGTTCATGCATTCAGCCCCGTAGTGTGTATGGAGTCTGTGCGTGTGTTAGGGGCCAGCCTCTGCTGAGTACAGGGACATGGAGGTGGACAAAACCAGTCCCGCCCTTGAGAAGCTCAGGTTAATTCGTACCTGCAGTTGGGGCACTCCTCACTTGGCCAGGTCTCAGCTTTGCCCCTCTCGCCCCAGCGTTTCCTGTTTCCACTTCACGTCCACGTGCATCACTGAGGTAGCGACCCGTGTCCAGGCGTGCCCGGGACAGGCCCGCGTTTCTCCTGTCGTCCCGGCATCGTCCTGAGTAGTTACCCCTTCTCTCTCAGCGCGTTCCAACCTGGAGAGGAAGTCATACCTGCCTCCCCCGCAACTGAGCCCCCACTGGGGGCCACACAGCGCCGAGCCCCAGGACGAGGGAAAACGGAAGGTCCAGCCCCCACGTCCCAGCAGCCCCCGGTCCATGGGCCTCTCTTCTGGACACCGTGGCTGGCGGGTCAGGTGGCCGCCTTTTGGACCCTTGGCTTTCTTACCGGTGCAAACCTTCCTTCCCTTTTCCGAATGGCCGCCCGCCACCCCCGCTCCTCTCCCCTGGCTCCCCAGCTGGGCTCTGGCCGTCCTCCTGCCTGTGGTACGTGGTGTCAGTCTGCCAGGGCTGTCCTAACACAGCACCACAGACCCGGTGCCTTGAAGAATGGAATGTGTCTCTCTCCGTTCTGGAGACGCAAGTCCAAGGTCAGGGTGCTGGCAAGTTGGGTTTCTCCCAAGGCCCCTCCTTGGCTTGTGGCCGGCTGCCCGCGCCCTGGGAACGGCCTCCCAGGGTCTGCCCCTCGCACTTGCCTGCGTCCTGCTCACCTCTTAGAAGAGCACCGGCCCTACCGGACTGGGGCCCACCCGGAAGATGCCGCGGTGACTCAGTTACTCTGCGTTACCCTTGAAATCCAGGTGCGTTCTGAGCACCCTAGGGCTTTTAGGGGGATGCAGATCAGCCCATCACACTGTGGTACCCGATTTTTATCTCCTCTACTAGAGCATCAGCTCTTTGGGGGCAGGGAACTTAGGACAGTTGTCACTGTCACCCTGGGCCACACTTAATGTGTTATAGGACCCCCAAGATGCTTGTCAAATGACTGATTAGGTTCCAACATCAATTCTTCCTTTGCTATTTATTTCAACGAGTAGGTAGAGTTAATGGACTGAACTTCAAAGGATAAATTCTTCTTTTCTGATGTAATGCATCAGACTCTTCTGATCCTGGAGAGATCCTGGTGGATGAGACAACACGAGCACACACGCACGCACTCCACACACACAACATAACCATTTTGGGGGTCATTTATTTTAAAAATACAGAGAACTGCTTTCTGGCTAATCTCTCTCCTTGGGTATAAGTGTAAACCAGGGAAAAGGCAGCGCCCAGATATTTAGCCCACAGTACTAGTGTGAGGATAAAATGAGACCTTGCTTATAAGGTGCTAAGCTCAACGCCCTGGAAAATATGTAGACACACACGTAGGTGTCTTCTGTACGTCCACGCAGCTGGAATTTCCAGGCAGGTGTCCTCACTGCCTCTGTGTAGCCCCTGGTGATTTCGCTTTTTATCTAATACCCCAGACCCACCAGATGGTGACTGTGGAGTCACACGTGCACGTTGGCCCACATGCCTTCCAGGATGACCTAACCTGCCTTGGGAGTGAGGGAGGGACACAAACAATTTCAGGAAAGTGGTCAAGGCCGTGTCATCTTTAAGAAAACCACACAAAGCAGTCGCGCTGTGTGGACAGTTAGCGCTGGAGCTCTCTGGGGTGCGTGGTGTCAGGAACTTGATTTCGGTGAAGGAGGCAGTGGTGCCTCTTGGCCTTTTGTCCAGGAAGAAGAATTGTCCCCAGAGTGGAAATGGAACTGTAATGCAGGCCACGTACGTAATTGTGAGTTTTCTAGTTGCCACATTGAAAAACGTTAAACCTGTAAGATTGCATGATTTAACCTACTAGATACAAAATGTTATTTCAACATGGAATTAGTGTAAGCATTATTGGTGAGTTATTTATATTCTTTTTTCTATTACGTGTGTTTTAGCCACGTGTGGGTAGTGAATACCATATTGGACAGTGCAGGTCTAGAGTCAAACCCCCTGATAACTTTGGGGGACCTTGGGATTGCCGCGTGGGGGTTGGGGGGGAGTCTCAGTGCAAATTAATATGTGCGAATGCATTTCCTGGTCAGCTAATAGTACAAGTGCAGCTTCTGTCACCTGAGGCTCTGAGAAACATTATGCTGTTTTAAAGGTTGCCTTCCTACTTAGATGTGTTTCCTAAACTGGAGTTCTGGGAGCCTGGTGTGCATAAACATGGGCTGAAGTCTGCAAAAGCTTTTTAGCATTTCAGAAGGCCTTGCGGGAATCACCGGGATTGCCGTTGTTGCTTTGCACTGTGCTGGTCAGACGTCCTGCTTAGCTTTTGATGACGTTGTGGGGGTTCCTGGGATCATGCCTGGTGGGAGGGGGACTGAGGGAGGGGGTGAAGAAGTGCTTGGGGCTGGGAAGGCCCAGGCTTCCTAGTGTCCGCGCTCCTCACCCGCAGGCGCATGCGTAGACCTTCCCTGTTGGCGCTCAGAGGCTCGGAGGGCACAGAAAT
The DNA here is from genome assembly GCA_004026885.1 of Lyroderma lyra. Classification (NCBI taxonomy): domain Eukaryota; kingdom Metazoa; phylum Chordata; class Mammalia; order Chiroptera; family Megadermatidae; genus Lyroderma; species Lyroderma lyra. The sequence goes on from PVJL010004952.1 coordinate 13,214, forward strand.
GGGCGCAGTCAGCGAGCGCTATTGCTGGTTAAGTGCTTCCTGTGCTGAAGTCAGGATGTAAGCATTTCCCCTGCACCGGCAGTGCTGCGGTCCTACTGATGGAGAGCCGGGGGAGGCAGCTTTGCCCATCCCTTAGCTCTTCTGTCTACAGCGGCTCTGCCGGCAGGGTCCCCCATTCTCAGAGCAGGGAACCGTGAGTAGGGCCCTCGGGGTCACTGGCCACCCTGGGCGTGGGAGGATTGCATGGTCTGGCAGCCCATCCGGTGTTGGGTGGTGCAGATAACCTGAAGTCCTTCCTGGTGCTGAGCCAGCGTCCATCTCTGTGTAAGCACACCCCCTCCTAATTCTGCTCCTGAGCAGCCGCGGACATCTGTCTGTCTGTCCTCCCAGCCCCCCACTTCCTGTTTCCTTCAGGGCCCCACTCCCCAGTTCCTCTGGGTCTCCACTTCAGTATTCCATTAGCGAGAGGCCCATACGCTCTGTTTTTGTTCCTTTTTTCCTCTCTATCTGACCTTTTGGCCTTTCCACCCTCCCCCACAAAGGTCAGGGAAAATAAGGAAGAAATTCCAACCAGTCGGTTTTGCTCCTTATCCACGAAAGTGTAGGAGATTCCCGCGACGAACAGGGCCAGTGGACGTGCCCCTTCCTCCCTGTGAGCCAGTTCCCTGCGAGTGGGTGGGGAAAGGCCACCGCCTGGGGCCACTGTGGGTTCCACTCTCCTCCCACCTCGGCAGTCTGCGTGGGTCTGGACTAAACGGGGACTTTATCCGGGGTGCTCCTCTGGATCGGAGGTCCATTCCTCTTTTATCCGACTTTCTTGGGCTTGACGTCCTTCCCTTCTGCCTGGTAAGAGAAATGTTAGCATGTAGCAGATCATATCCTTACCCCATCAATTAACGAGACAGAAAGTTCCGTAAACCTAAGTGGACATGGATTCGAGGAGGTTGGGGACAGAAGGCCAGAAAGCACCCCTAAAAGAGCGTGAGGTATTTGGCATCAGGGACTCTCGTTTCCCACCGTGTCCCCAGCACCCAGCAGAGTAAGCGACATGGACTAATTGTTCAGTAAATGTCCACGGAATGTCAGAAGCAGCCCGAGATATTCTCCTAGATTCTGGTAGAAGTTCACATTGTCAGCTTTTACATTTGAGTCGGTGACCCACTTTGAGTTAATTTGTATTGTCTGAGGTACTAGAACGGATGTGAGTAAAAATACTCTGATTGTAAGTAAAGAAATGCCTGTGATGTCACATGGCCTAATAGCTTGGAAAATGGTCACCTGAGAAGTCCTGCGTTTTAAGTTTGGCTTCAGAGAGCATAGCCAGCAACTTCCCACCTGCCCCTGCCGAATTTGGGATTGGCACGGTAAAGCTTGGGCTGAAGCAGTACATTTTCCATCAGCCCTTCTGGGCGATTTTGGTGAATGGGTGTGTCAGCCGCAGTGCACAAGGCTGATCATTTTTATGCGACAGTCTTTGATGACACCAGGTCCCTGTTTAAATCACAGCGGCAACATAAAGAATATTGTCCTTCATACCAGCGTTTCCCTATTTCCATAGGATGGTAACAGGTTTCATGTCAACAGAACCAAGTTCTGTGTTCGGATAACTTTTGGAAAACACTGCATTTAACATTGGGCAGGTTTCCTAATGGCAGGGCTGCCCAGAGCTTTCAGTGTATGCAAAAGGGGTGCAGTCAGACCTAGCACACGTGAGCAGAGAACTCGTTTTTCTCCTGAAGTTTAGGTACTATTGCTACAATAAAGGTTAGTTTTCTCTAAATAATTTGTACACCTTCCAATGACTTTTCTCCCCACTCAGCTACTCTTCTTTAGTTTCACATTTCAATCAAGGAAAACCCTCATGATATTCCACAGCTAGAGATTTTCCTTTAGGTCAGTGGTTCCCAACCTCTTTCCACATATGCACCCCTTTTAAACCGATTTCTATAAATTGCACCCCTTGTTTTTAAAACAGCTGTTTTTAAATTCTGACACTTTGGTTCAGTGCCCGTCTTAATGTAGAATAGTGGAAATGAGGCGATAAGTTAGGAAAGAAAAATTACTAACTAAACGTACAAACCACAGGTTTAATTTTACAGTATCTGTAACACAGTTAAATATTGATAATGATGATCAAGTATTTAAACATTAAATAAAAAACTGGAGTTCCCTGGTGGTGTAGTGGCTAGGGCTTCGGTGCTGTCAACGCTGCGGCCTGGGTTCCATTCCTAGCCAGGGAACCACCCACATAAAAATAAAAATAAAAATAAAAATTAAAACTACTTGAAAAGAATCACGATTAAAAATAATGCACTTACTTTTACTCAGTAACTAAACTGATTAAACAGTCTGGCTATGGATATATTTATATGTTTGGGGAAGTTCTAGAAACATTGCAAATGGATTGTTCTAAAACTGCATAATGACCGGCAGAAGAGCGGTGTGGGGGGCTCACACCACGCCCTCCCCCGTCATCGTTCGCTCATGGGATCGAATTGTGAAGTGTCTCTGTGAGCGGTGATTCGCACTTCACATTTCTTGTTCCATAACCAACGTTTTGCATTTTTAAGTCATTTTTTTCGCCATGACTGATTATTTTTTGTGTACCTCTGAATGGCCCAGCACGTACCCCCTGGGGGTACACGTACCACCGCCTGGGAACCACTGCCTGGGTCCTTCCCGTGTGTAAGACCTGTTCACAGGCCCCAGCACCAGTCTCTGGGGGCCCCAGCATTTATAGACTCCCATCAATCCTGTGGTGACTTGATGGTTTTGTTATATTTTCAGTGGCCTCCCACACTGCGGAGAGCGTTCTGAAAACTGCTCTCTCCTGCCAAATGGAGCTGCACTTTTAGCATGCTCCATTGATTGCTGGTCTTTAATGGAAGAGAATGCGATCCCCTCTCCTCCTCCCCATCATTAAATTATCACGGATTTATGACCAGAGGAAGCAGCCACTGGATAAGTGGGCGTCTTTTTTAAAACCGTGACACATGACCAAGATAGATATACTTGCCCTTTTACTTCAACAGGCATCTGTTGAATGCCCACGAGTGCAAATGCCATGTTGGCCTGGGGCCCTGGGGCTTTGCTGAAGGGTCTGGGAGCCCAAAACAAAATTCCTAGGCCTAGCTCTCTAGTCACACCCATCCCCGCCTAGCCTCGGTGAGAAGAAAGGGGCTAAAAGAAGCCCATAGGATTAACAGACATTCCAAAGCACCAGCCCTGGAGAGGACTAGAAATGGGTGTTGGGATTCATGGCATAACTGCAGGGAAAGGGTTTGAACAAAGGAGGCTGGGTCTTGGACGTGTGAAAACCCGTCTGGTGGAATTGCTGATTCGAGGGACAGTGACTCTACTGCCGTGAGCCGTGGGTGACCCAGGACTGAACTGCAGTGTGGCTGCCATCTCTGCACTCACTGCCTGGTGCCCTGAAGCATGGTTTCTCCCTCTGCGTCCCCCCTTTGCCTCTTCTGTGGGATGCACACAACACGAGGTTGCAGTGAGGGTTACCGGAGACAAGTCTGGTCTCAAGACAGAGGTGGCTCAGCCGCAGCCCACAGCCAAGCTCGGTCCAAGCAGAGAGGGAACTGGACTGGATGGGTGTCACCGCCTGTGGCTGTGGCTGGTCCAGCTTGTTCTGTGGAATTGACTGTTTCACGAGGTAGTGAGGTGCTCATCACCAGGGATACTCAGCAGGAGCCTCAGCTCAGTGCTGTCCCCAGCGCTAGGAGGGAACATGGACCGGAGGCCCCCTGAACGTTTTACTCCTTGAAAATCTTGTGGTTCTCGTAGTTGCTTTGGCAGATTTTGCAACTGACATTGATTAGACGATGAAGCAAATGATGCTCCACATTGATGAAGTTGCCAAAACGTTCCCCTTGCCGAATTAAATCCCGGTACTGTATGTACCAGGCATTATTCTAGGCCGTGGACCACGAAGATGACCAAGACGCCATGAGGCCAGCATCTGGTGGGGATGAAATATAAATGAGTGCGGGTAGGATGTGCTGAGAGCCTCAGAAGCAGTGATTAGTGTTATAAATATCCACAGGGCCCGGAGGGTGCAAGTTTGGGAGGGGAGCTGGGCCACAGAAGACGTCTTGGAGTTTGCTGGGTTGCTGAGGAGTTGGAGGTGGAATCAAGGGAAGCAAGACGTTCTAGGGGGAGGAAACAGCACATGCAGAGGTCTGGTGGCCTGGCCTTTGTGTGCATGGGCGATGCTGAGAAACCTTGGTATGACAGATCCTGGGCTGCAGGGTTCCGAGAGTGGCTGAGCACGAAGCCAGATTAGATTTGGCCTCCTGTGTACTCTGATGAGAACGTGTGGGTACACCCACTCCTCACTTAACAACCTCCCTGGGACTTAGGACCAGTTCTCCAGTGTGGGAGATCCCCTTTTCTCAGTCTGTGTGAGTCTCGGGAATCCCCTCCCTCAGTCTTTGTCTCATCGCTCAGTCAGGCAGTATTCACTACACAAAGCCTTTGCAGTCACATGAGACTATGCATTTCCTTTGTAGGTGTGGTGGTGCGTGCCGTCTATTGAAAAATACATACTCCGTGGCACCACGACACCCCACGAGACACCCGCCTTGAAGCTCCTCCCTTATTGACCAGTTGGCTTAATGACCCAGCTATAGGAACAGAACTCGGTCGTTACGCAGGAGTGCCTGTATTACTGAGCTGCTTTGGGAATGCGTCTTGGGTCATGCCAGTGAGAGGTTTGAAGCTATCTGAGGATCTTGCAGTTGTGAGATGCCAGCTCCCCCGAGGTGGGGTTGGTCAGGGGTGCTGTCACGTCCCGCAGCAGCTGCCCAGGTTCCCCCAGGGTCCCGGCGTTTCTTCCCTGGCTTTGGCCAGCCCTGGCCTGGGCTGACCTCCTTGTCCAGGGTACGGCAAAGATCCCCCAGGGTGATCCTCCAAGTGCTTGGCAGCTTCTGCTGGACAGCTTTAGAGTCCCGTGGACTATTCTGGTGTCGCTATTAAGTGTCCGAAGGACTCACTCGCATCTCCCTGGGTGCGGCCCTTGGGGACAGGCGTGGGTAACGGTGCAGCCGTGAATCTCAAGGAGCCCTTTGGGGATGAGGTTGTTTTGCACGTTTCTTCTGCACCACACAGGCTTTGTATTTCTGGAAGTGAGTAGATCTGGGGTGCTTCTGTCTAATAGGGGGCTCCCTTCTCCATTCTGCTGCCTCATCTGCCAGCCTCCCGTTGGGACGTTTCAGTGTAAGTCCAAACAAGGAACAGGTGACGTTCCTGGAGGAGGGGCCCATCCCTCAGCAGCTGGCCTGGGTGAGGACCAGCAGGAACATTGGCACCTCTTCATCAAGGCCGACTGTGATACTTGAGAGCTCCCTTCTGTTTCTGAAAAGATGTTCTTATTTTAATCCCTTTTCTTTTTAATTGCTGGAGGGAAAGGAGAATGGAATGGAGCAAATGCAGAGTAGAGAGATGAGAGAACATGAGGAAGGAATGGTCCAGAAGTAGCACCGGGTGAGACTCTAAGTTATGAGGGCCCACTGATGAGCAATGGTGGAAATAAAGCCAGCCCCAATTCCGGGGTTCACACTGGGCCCAGAAGAAGCTGTTTGTGTTGGAGGCTAGGCGTGTATCCAGCAGCAGTGGGCCTTTTATGTTATCCCGTCTCTCTCCAGCTTCCTAGAAAACTGGGGCTCTCCAGGCCAGAAACATGATCCACTTTTTCGGAGAAGGAAAAGTAGATGTTGGGATGATAATGTTTTTAACACTTTTACTTTATCGGCAAAGTAAAAGTTTCCCCTTAACTTAAAATTGAGCCACTGTAGACAGTCATCACTTCATCAAGCTCGATTTATAAATAATCATCTGTCAGTGTGATTGTAAGGATTGGCCGAGCCATTGTTAAATGAACTGTTCAGATAGAGGTGATCATTTAAAACAGAAGAACTAGACCAGTGGGGTGGGCCCTGGGAAGGCTGCTTGATGGAAGGCATCTCAGACGCACTTGCTGGGGGCTGAAGGCCGGGCACAGTCATACTGAGGGCCGAGAGTCAGCCCGCCCAGCCGCCCAGGGCCGGGTGGTCTGCTGGAGGCAGCGCCGCGCACACATGAGCTCTCTGAGGACACGCACGAGATCTGAGCTGCGCTTAGAGGCGTCACAGGGCTATACCTGTGTTGCCCACGGTTTTGGCTCCATGAATAAAGTGATGGTTGAGCCATATCAAGACATGTGGACAAGAAGACTGAGCTCATCCCTTCCTCCACTCAGCACATTCAGAGGGGCTGTGAGTGTGACGTGATTCCGGCAGCTAAGAGCACTGCCTGGACCTTAGCCAGGGAGGGGGCGGGACTGGGACCCGGTGAGCCAGAGCCCTCGTGTGGCCCTCTTGTTCAGGGCTGTCGCTCGTACTTGAGAGGAGTGGCTCTCAGATCGTGGCGGGTATCAGAATCACCCAGAGGACTTGTTAGAACAGCGTGCTGAGCTCCACGGGGGTTTCTGATTCAGTGGATCTGGGTTGGGAGTCGGGAATGTGCATTTTCAAGCACATCCTGGAGCTGTCGATGCTGCTTGTCCTGGGGCCACGCTCTGAGATCGTTGATCTAGATGGCAGAGGCAGTCTGGGCCTCGGGAGGGAACCTGCTTCCTACTCCATGGGCACCAGGAAGACCACCATTACAGACACCTGGGGCTGGGAGGTGACAGGGGAGTGTCTCGTCTGTCCCAGTCTTGTCTCACCATCTCAGGATTCATCATTCTTTATTCCTTTTTCCCTTGCCACTTGTCCTTCATTCTCAGAAGTTCAAAAAAGTGGCCATGACAGTGCATTTTTAAAGAAGGCAACGGAACTACCTGCCACATGGGTCCGGGCTGGAGCGCATCATGGGGTTTTGTAAATTAGTTTGATGGACTGTTGAGATCCATCTCAGAATTTCGCTGAGATCCGAGCCATGGGACGTGGCCCATTACCACTGAGCTGGAACCCGCCTGGCCCTGCTCTGTACTCACAGCCGGGCCTCTGAGCACGTGGACATGCAGCTCGTGCACCGCGTGAGGCAGAGGCGGAGCAGAAAGCACGTCTCCGCTGTGTTCTGACGGGAGTCCTTTTCATCGACCCCCCGTGTTTCTTCCGGGGAGCTTGAGTGGCAACAATATTATCATTCAGAGCACTTTGTAAGTTCCCGGCGATGAGGTAGGAAACAAGCTGAACGTGAGCTCACCTGTGACCCTGGAGTGGGGTGGGTAGAAGCACGGCCCTGCTTCCCAAGCCTGGAGTTGAACGTCCTCACGTCCTCACGGAGTGATGTGACCTCCGGGCGCTTCCGTTTCCTTATCTGTCAAATTAAAATAATCCTATGGGAGTGCTGTGAGGACTAAATGAGGTAGCAGTGCCATGCAGTGCTATTAGCATTGCATGTACAGGAGAAGTCAACATGTTTTAGTTACGATTCCTGCGGGTCCTGAGCCACTGAGAGACCTGTAACGTGTGCTGTGTGCGTGTGTGTGTGTGTGTGTGTGTGTGTGTGTGTGTGTGTACCCTTTTGGGAATGGAATTCAGTTTTCTTACCCAAGATTACGTTTTGTAGAAGCTATCAGTGTGAAAGCTGGAGAAAATCAGCTGGAAGGGGGGGAGCTGTACAGTTAGAAAAGTCTTTCCGCCTCCTTTGAGCATTTATCTGCCACCAGTGTCGTCACCCCGTCTCGTTCTATTTTCCCAAGGGGCCCTCATCGGCGCTGTGGGGCCATTGACCTCCCTGTGTCCATGACGACAGTGTGTATGGTGTGGAGAAGACCTCCTGCACCTGGGGTGCTAATAATAACACCTCCCACTCTGCACCTTTCAAAGGGTCTTTGTTTGCTGCGTCGCTGGTCCATACAGTGGTTTCGTTAGGTCCTGTTAACCCCATTTTACAGTTCATACAGTGAAGACTTGGGAGAGGTGACTGGCCCAGGCTCCTCAGGAGGGGACCGACAGCCGAGATCCTTACCCTCATGTCCAGCCTCCGGGACCCCCCTCTTCCTGGCCTGTGTGACAGACACCTGGCTTGTTTGTCACTTTGGGTTCTCATTCAAATTTGTGGTTCTCTTTATTGAGGGACCAGTGTTTCAGTTACTCTCACTTGTAACAAAACACTCCAAAACTTGGGTATTAAACGACCATTTCATTTTGCTCATTCATCCTGTGGGTCATTCAGATTGGGCGCAGGGAGATGGCTTATCAGTGTTCTGTGACATTTGGGGTCTCCACTGGGAAGATGCACACACAGGGGCTCGTATCCCCTGGGCCATCTCTTCTTACATACCTGGCAGGTGCCTGGCTGGGACAAGGACCTCGGGGAGCTGTGGGCCAGGGCACATACACATGGCTCTCTGTGTGGGCTGGTCTGGGTTTCCTCCCAACATAGCGGTGGTTCTAGCAAGAATCTCAAGACAGCAGAATGGAAGAACATTTTTATCATCTAGCCTGCATCCCTTCTGGTGTTGGAGGTGTCACAGATGACCCAAGTTCAAGGGGAAGGCACTCAATGAGAGGCATGTCTAGTTTGCATTATAGAAAAACAGATGACTTTATGGACGGAGATACACGTGTGCGTTGGAAGTAGGGAGGCACAGTGAGCCTCCTGAGGGAAGGGCTGTTTGGACATGGTGGGCAGTGAGGGACGGAGAGGTGCCGAATCACCATTCGCCTCAACACATCTGCTCGGATTCTTTTGGAGCCAAGCAGAGCGAGCAGGGCTTCTGGACGATGGCTTCATAGGGCAAACCCAGGCCTCTGCACTTACACTGTCACTCTGTCCAAAATGTGACCTTATCGAAGACCATCGGAAGATTTATTTATATATAGCACAAGACCTACAAAGTTGTGCTCACTGTTTTAAAGAAGTGCAAAGCTCCTGTCAGTCAGCATGTTGTCTTTCGGTTAAGTTAGATGGGAAGAGAAGAAATCAGCACCGGGAGAAGATTGCTTGGGAAAGTTTATTTTGTGTTCACGTGAAGGTTATTTTTGTTCCTGGTATCCTCCGTAGGGCGGGTCTTTCTTTTACGACTGTTAATAGCGTGTTTCCTCTTCGTTTGCCACTCCTCCCACCATAAGCTCTCCCTTATTTGTGAATCATCCTCGTGCCCTCGGAAGGTCTAACTTTAAATAATGGTTGGCGGGGTTCCAGGTGCAGAGGAGAGGAAAAATCCTATTGCTTTCTGACCTTTGGATGAGGATCAAGTATGGTGCAATAAAACATCAGTCCCCGGAGGCACCTTTGCTCGTGGTTCCCTATTGTTCTCCCCTGTTTTTCCACATTCATCCAGCTCTTGCGGCCAAGAATTGTTCCGAGAAGATCCAGTCTGAAACTAAAGCTTAAGAGTTTTAACCAATAAGCCGTGAAGCCACAGAACTCCCATTGGGACCAGCTTACCTTTCCTTAAACTTCCTGAGTCGTGTCCTCTTATCCTGGGTAAGCTGATTGCTTCTGGGCCTTTGGAGAGATCCCTGATGTTTCACTGCCACCTCCCTGCTAACTGGGGACAATGGACTGTGCAGACCTCTTACGGCCACAGGCCGTGCTGCATTGGTGTATCAGGGAGAGCTCCCGGGGTGGCCCAGGTCTGAGGTCATGCTAGTGAGTGAGCCCATGGCACTGGGGCCCTACCAGGGTTCGAGCCCTGGGGCCAGAATTTCAGAGATCCTTCCGGAACTGGAGCACCTTCTCAGAACCTCCCAGAGGACCTTGCCCTGGAATTGTCTTCCTAGTCTTTTAGCACAGAGGGTGCTTTCTAGGATTCAGCTCCCTGAAGGGACACTTGAATCACAACTAATAGAGGGGGTGGCAGGCCTCTGTGCACCGCTGCTTTGGGACGTTGGGTGATCAGGGGACATCCACTGGTAAAGGTCTTGCTGGTGAGGATGTTGTTGCAGCCACAGACTGCTGTCTCCCGAGGTCCCCACACTCCGTGCCACTGGTGTTGCTCACCCTCGTGCGTTTCTGTTTTTCTGTAGCAGGTTCTAGCTTCTTCTGCTTGCTGATGAATGGGTGGCTCAGAGCCCTGGGCAGAGGACAGGGTCCCCAGGTGACCGGTCGGCCTTCAGCAGGTGTTGAACCGCACAGCCCCCGAGACCCACACCTGCTGGTGTTTTGTCCAGGCTGCTATATTCCATTTGACCTTATCTGCTGTCTCCTATTGAAGGACAAACCAAGGTAGTGAGAGCCACGAAAACAACATAGAACATGATGGCTGATATTTATGGAACGCAGCCCTGTGCAGTGTCTGCTCTCACGCCCTCCCCTTGTACCCACAGGGAAACTGAGGACCAGAGAGGTGAGCGACTCTGCTTGCTCTAACAAGAGAAGGCAGGAACGCAGGCCCCAGGCCCACTTTATTGGACCCTGGAGCCCGTACTCCTGCTCTGGGGGCTGGACCTTTTATCGACTGTCCACGGCCATCCTGGGAGAGGGTGGGCGCTGACCCAGGTGACAAAACACGGGTCAGGAAAGCCCTGTGGAGACAGTTCTGGCGCCTGAGCGTCTGCGTGCCCAGTGTGGGGCTAAGTGCATTGAGCACTGTGGAAGACATCACTAACACCAGTGGGTTTTTAAATTCTTGACCTTTTAAATAAAAGGTCAAGGTTTTCATCATTGAGTTTGAGGTGGGGAGCTCATTTATCTGAAAGTCTGCCTCAGGAACAAAACTTGGAGTCATCAAGTAAAAGGACTTTTGAATCTAGCATTTCTCAGAAGCAAGGAGAAGGTCCGCTGTGTCCCGGGGACAGGCTCAGTGCCCGGGGACCCAGGGAGGGACCCTCGGGTGGGCTTCATTGTGCTGCTGTTTATGGGGGGCCTGCCCCAGGCACTGCTGGCCTCTCTGAGCACGGTGGCAAAGAGCCCATGTCCCTGTCCTCAGGGCCTTCATCCTCCAGGGGAACTCAGCTTCCCATGCCAAGACGTGATGGCGTCCTTTTCCGGCCTTGGTCTGGGGCAGCCTCCCGATGCACGTGACCTTCCTGCAGTGCACTTCAGGGTTGCGGTCCACCGGAAGCCCTGTTGGAGAAGGAGGAGTGGGAAGGGAGTGTGGAGGGATGGAGTGTGGCAGCAGGGCCTGTGTGCCACAGCCACGCCTCTGCCCTGGGCACAGAAGGAAGGCAGAAAGGGTGGACTCGAGAGCCGGCACGCTCAGGCAGCAACGGGGTGAGCTGCTGGGCGGAGCTCAGGAACCCGGCTTCGGCCAGGGTGCCCTGCGGTCCAGGCTGGTGGGGGCTGGCCCCTGTCTGCATCCTGGGCTCTGGTCCTCTGACATGGTGCATGTTGTCAGTGGGGACTGGAAGAGCAGAGAGGTGAGGGCCACACCCGGAGTGGCCCTTTACGTCAGGTGGTGGCACCTATCACACTGCCCCTGGGTGAGGGGAGTGCTCCTGGGTCCGGTCGTTCCCCGGGGCTCAGGGCCTCACCCTCATGGCCTTTGCTTCCATTTCTCCTTGGGCAGGAGTGCCTTGAGCCTCAGTTCATTGTGTCAGTTTTCTGGCATGTAAAAGGCTGGTTGACATGTGCTAGCTGGACATTTAGTGACTGGAATCTGAAAACCAAATGACGACTTTGGCTTCCTCCGAGCCAAGGGTGGTGTCCATGTCCTCATGGCTGACTGTTGTGAGACCAGCAGGCCTTTTCATGTCCTTCAGAGCAAAGGGGGACATGGGCTTCCCGGAGACCCATGAAATGGGATTGCACGAAGTCCCAGGACCAGCAGTGCAACCAACTGTTTCTGCTTTGAATGCATTATATCATGCAAATGGGCTTGGTCCAGCCCTATTCCTCTTAACTTCATCTCTAATGTGTCCTTAAAAGGCGTATGCATGCATACACATACGTGCACATACACATGCACACATAGGCACATACACGCACAAACACATGCACACACAGACACGTGCACACACAGGCACACACAGGTCCACACATGCACACACACAGGCACACGTGCACACATAGGCACACACATGCACAGACACGTGCACACACAGGCACACACATGCACACACACAGACACGTGCACACACAGGTACACACATGCACACACACAGACACACGTGCACACATAGGCACATACATGCACAGACGTGCATACACAGGCACACACAGGTACACACATGCACACACAGAAACACATGCATGCACAAACACATGCACATACAGACACGTGCACACACAGGCACACACAGGTACACACACACACACAGACACACGTGCTGTACACACAGGCACATACATGCACAGACATGTGCGCACACACAGACACATACATGCACTAACACATGCACAGGCACACACAGGTACACACATGCACACAGACACATGTGCACACACTGACATGTACACACGTGCACGTGCACACACGCACATACTCACAGACACACGCCCACACACACGATACAGTAAGTGGCTTCAGTGGAAAGGTTAAGTCCTTTTGGGTGGCCGCTTTAACTTTGGAATAACCAGCCTTTTCTCCCCACCCTCAGGTCCATTAGAAGCGTCCCCTGAATGATCTTTTTCAGTTCTGTTTTGAATTAGGTTGTAGTGCAAGACGAACGGTGATAAACCCCCCGTGAGCACGCTGCTGCGAAGCTTTGTAACTTCTCTAAAGTGATGGCTCAGTGAGCAGAACATGTGAAATCTAAGGAGATCTGTGGAAACACAGACATTTTTATTTAGTCGTGAACGTCACTTGGAGTATAAATAGGGCCTTCAGTACTATCTTGTGCTGTCATCTTTATGTTGTACTGGAAAAATCTGGGATTCTTTTTTCCTGGGTCATTATTTATTTTTTTAAAAAAATAGTGTAGCTTTAAAGAATTCTTGCCATTTAATCTCAAGCCCAAACATGGTTTCTTGTGAGGAAAAGATACTGAATAAAGCTTGGTATTTTTAGTTCTGGAAAGAATGTTTTTGGCGGGGGAGGGGTGCACCTAAAAGGTGAAACACATGCTCCAGGAGGGGGGACACTCCGACTCCTGTTCCTTTTGCTGTTTAAAAACTTGTTTCCTGCGGGGCAGGGAAGGTTTGATGTTGGAACTTGTAAGTGTCCTGCTTGGTGTTGCTGAAGTTGAGTTCATTGCTGGGAAACTTGGGATGAGCTCATTTTATGAGGATTTATGTGTTTTAAGAGCCGGCATGGGGACAGGGGTGGGGAGGTCCTTCCGAAGTGCCTGCGTCCTTGGAGGGATGTGAGGTGACCTGTTGCTTTTTGGCGGGAAATACAAAGATGGCTCTACTTTGGGTGAACTGGGGTTCAGTCCCTTGTAAGGGGGAACAAGCAGAAAATGGGAGGAGAGGACGGCCACTTACGGTGGGATGTAGCTGATGAGTAGGAGTTGGGCCCTTAAGAAGGTCATGGGAGTTGTCCTGCCTTGTCATCCCCTCCTTCATCACGTAACAGAAACACGTCCTCTGGAATCTGGGAAGTGGCCTCCCCAGCAGCCCCCACAGCCCCCCAGAAGCACGCTCATCAGCCTGTCCTTCTGATTCCTCTCCTGGTGGCTACATGGTGCTACCATGTATTTAGGCCGAGCCAAACTGCGTAGAGCAGAAAATCCAGATACTAAGTCTGTAAGAGGCAGGCTTATCGCTCTCACACAAAACAAGTTTGGGACTGGTATGGTGACTTTGTCCTCATCAAGGACCCGGGATCCTTTTCTCTTTCTGTTCCACCTTCCTCAGAATGTGGGTCCCAGCCTCAACACCACCTCATCGCCCAGGATGGCTGCTGCATCTCTGGCCATCATGTCCAAATTCCGGGATAGGAAACAGGAGAACGAGAGAAGAGTAAAACAGAGTCTGCCTCTCAGTGGAAGTGTCTTCCTTTATGGAGCTTTCCTGGAAGCCTCACGACCCCCTCTTTTTCCAGGGAAGACTGGGGAATGCTGCCCTTTAGCTAGGTGCATTGTGGGCTGCCGTGAAATCGAAGTTCATTGCAAGGGAAAAGAGGATGGATGTGGGCTAGGCAAGCAGCAGCCTCTCCCGTGGCCTGGCACACATGAAGTCCCTCACGTATGAACCTCAACACGGTCTGCCTAGCATTCTGGCCATCTGTATAACCTCCGACCCGCTGGTCTGACTCCTGGGCTGTTTGGAAGCTCTGTGCGTCCCCACCTCCTCCTGGTGTTATTGATAGTTAGCAGCCTGGGGTGTGCCTGGTGGGTTCTCAGCCCATCTTTGTGGATTTGAATCAGGTTTGGCCCCTGCCCTGCTTCTCCCCCTTCCCCATGGGGCTGTAGTTAACAGGAAACCGCTTACAAGCACTTTTTAAAAAATAACTTCTTTTCAGAGGCTTTCCCATAACTATCAACTTACTCCGTGGTAATGATAAAGGTGCCAATAATTATCAATAAAATTGGAAAACTCTGGGCCATGACAATGGGCAGTATTGGTAAAGATGTAGTTAGACCATCTGATTCCAGACATTAGAGAAACAAGACACAAGGGTCTCAGCACTGGTCAGTAGGAGTAGAATGTTAGGAGGAGTCTGTGTGACAGATGCTCCTTCTGACGGCATTGTTTGCATTTCATCAACCAAGGCGGGAAGGCAGGCGTTTGCGGAGAAAGCACGTGTTGGTACCTCTCATTGTGAAAGGGCAGGGAATCCTCCCGACACGCCAGTGACGTCCCTCTGCGCCCCCCACAGAAAGCAAACAAGCAGATGGAAAAGCCGGCATCGTGGTGGGGAAGGACTTCCCTTTCGCTCGTGGGGGGAGGAAACTCTGACTGCACCGGACACCTCAGCTGGAAAGTGTCTTTGGTGAGCCCTCGCCGTGTGACCCGCTGATTCACGCTGTCGGCGGGGTCCCCGGGGAGGTGACGTAAGCGGGGACTGCGGTTTTCGGGGCGGGCGGACCTCGCTGCTGGCCCAGCCCTCTGGCACTGGCAGCTTAGCAGCGCTGTGGCCAAGAGCGGACGGAGCGTTGTGGCTACGGTCTGTGATTCTGCTTCAGATGTTGGTCACGGCCTCGTCTCTCTCTCCTGCCCCTCCCCTGCGCCTCTCTCCTTCCTTCTCGTCCTCTCTCTCACCTTCTCTTCCAGTCGTGCTCCCATGCGGGGCCGTTCTCCTCTGCCCACGTCCGCCCAGGTCTGACCGTCGGAAAGACGGGACCCAGACACCGCGGGGCCGCCTGTCAGACTTCGGTTTTTGAATCTGGTTAGAGCGCTAAGAGGTCGGGGGCAAAGCATGGACTTGAGTGTCTGAAAGACGTGGGTGTCCCTGCCAGCTCCCCCATTATTGGCTGTGTGACTTGGGGCCAGTTACTTCCCTTCTCTGGGTCTCCCAAATCTCATCTGTCAACTGAGGTTAACTCCTGCTTCAAAGGTTGTTGGGAGGACACAGAACGATGTGTGAGGAAAATCCCAGAGAGGTCGATGACGAGCAGATTGTGCTGTGCTCTGAGTTTGGATTTTATTGTAAGTGCCCTGGGAAGCAGGGCAGTGGCACAATACGGTAGGTGTTTCGGGAGATCCCCCTGGCTCTGTGGAGAGAGGGGCATGGAGCAGGGCAGACGGGCACAGAGGCAGACAGCCCCCCTGGGAGGCAAGGCCAGTGTACAAGGGGGCTGGCCGGGTTTGCTCACGGTGGGGTCAGAGGCGAGCAGAGGGGCCTGTCTGTCCTTTGGAGGGAAGGATAGTGGGAATAGCTGAATCCTGAGATAAATAAAAGGGGGGGGCATGACCAATCTAGCCAGAATCCTATGGGGGAGGTGCCTGTCACCAAGCACCTGGAGGGCAGAATGGGCACCTGTTACCAGGCCCTGTTGGGTGATGAGTACAGTGGGCCAGGCCAGGTCCACTTCTGCTCTGGGTTTGAAGCTAGTGTGCTCCGACCACCTACCCATTTAGACGGCGGCTTCTAGAATCAAGTTTTGACAGTACCGAGCAAGGCCCGGAAAGCAGCACGGTCTCCTGAAAGCCCTAGGGACCCCTCACAGGCACCTCAACGCCACCTTAGATGGCCCCGGTCCCCTGCCGGCAGCTGTCTGCTCTAACACAGTCACAGCAAGGACAGCAGGCCCAGAGTGGGATTCGGGATGGGCTTTAGAAGGCGAAGGGCATGTCGTGGCATGGATGCTACAGGTAGGGTCAGGGCCCCATTGTTTAGTTCTTGGGGTGGGGGATCCCCTAGAAATCCGGGGTGTGAGCCCCTTTGAGAAACACTGCCCTGGGGGTTTCCAGGTGACTCCTAGTCTGGTTCTTTTCCTTATCTTTTGGGGTAAAGGCAGTCAGTTAGGGGGCAGCATTTCCTCTGCCTGTTCACAGCTCAGACTCTGGGGGCAGCCTCCCCTGTGACGGACAGAACCCCTCCACGTGCTTTCTGAGGGCATTCCTAAAATCATGAGAACAGCAGCAAACAAACGCACTGCGGGGACTCCATGAAATCGTCGTCGCGGAGTTGAGTCCCGATAAGAGGCTTCGGCAAATCTGTAAGGAACATTTCAGAGGGGAAAAGAGCAGAATTTACAGGGTCTAAAAATAGCAGCTGAAGTGCAGCTGTGTTTAGCTTGTCAGGGAACCTGTCGAGTTGAGACAGGCAAGGGATTTTATTGCTCTGGCCCTGCGGTCACTTGTCTTGTTTAAGACGGGGCAGCGAACATTTCCAAATAGGGCTTGATTTTTAAGGGGGGAGGGAGGGCTGCGTGTAGGCGGCATTTCTTGTCGTCTTCCCTCTTCCTACCTCCTGCGTCACTCCAAACGTCCTCTTAGGAAACGAAAGGAGAGTTTTCTCAGCAGCGGGGCTGCCTGCATGGCAGAATTTCAAAGGGCATCGGCAGTGACACGTGTTCAGGGCACATTTGGGGATGGCCGGCCTGAGCAGTGGTCCTGGAGGTCTCGATATTTGGTCGAAGTGCGGGGGTTCCACCCGCTAAGTTGAAGACAGAAACCCATGATTGAAGAAACAGTGACTTTTCCAAGATAGATGGGCTGGTTTCTGGACTGTCCTTGTCCCAATGCTGGGCAGGGATGGTGTCTTCATTCTGTCCCCCAACCCACAGAAGAAGGTGCCTGTCCCACCCACCGCTGGCTTCCGTACTTGACAACATCGTGGGATACCTTCCCCAAATGGCTCACTAGTAGCACTCGCACCCCCCGCCCTCCCCTAGCTTTGGAAGCCTGCTGAGGGGGTTGTGCTTACTGCCAGCACCGTCCGTTCACCTCTGGGCCGGAGGCTGAGCCGTGCGGCCTGCGGGCCGGGCCTCACTCACACACGGTCACGTGCTCCTGCCCGGCCCGGTGCTGACCGCTACAGTTGCCGTTATTTAAAAGTGGAGTATTTCGTGGACTCTCATGGGGTGCTCGAAGATAATTTTTGGGTTAGACTTCTTCCGAGAGGGGCGTCCCCAGGCTGCTCTGCGGAGATCCCTGTCCTCCTGTGGGTCGCGATGGGAAACAGCCATGACTGTGTCGTCGAGGATAGGAAGAAAAGGGTTAAATTAGTTGTATGTTGGGCACCTAGAAAACACATCTACATGCGTGGTGCGTGCCCTGTCAGCATCAGCTGTCGTCACCATCGTCGCCGTCACTGTGCTGTCCAGAGCGTTCTGGTGAGGTTCTGTGGAGACCTTCGTTCACTATATACCGCAGGGTCTTAGGGGCCGCAGGCAGGACATGTCGGTCAGGTCTCAGTTCCAGGAACTACGACGGCTGTCCGGGAAAGACCGGCTGTAAATGCTCTGTTCCTCCCGTTAATGAGACGCGGCTGGATTCTTTTGCAGACAGCCCTTGTAGTCGTCCCTCTGCTGCCTTGCTGACTCGTCCGTCTGTACCTCCGTCCGTCCCTGACTTACACTAGGAACCTTGTTGCTGTCTGCGCCTTCGCTGCTGGGAAGCTCAGAGACAACTTTGCCCTTTGTGTCTGCCAGGAGGACGTGACTGGATGGCACGCATTTGGTTAATGACTCCCCGGTGTCACATACCGGCATTCTCTCACTACTCTGCCCTTCTCACTTGCTTGTTTTATCGTGGGCATTTTTGTAAGCATCCTTAAATCCTGCTGGGCGCAAGGCTAGATGTAAATCCCCCAAAACAACAGTAAAACATCTGTTCCTCTGAGAGAGGGTCTCTGTTATCACCTCAGGTAGGCTCCCTCATCAGGATAGCCTCATGTCCGAGCCTGGGGACTTCCCACGGCCTCTGTACCTGCTGGGCGCTACTGACCTCTAACATACACTTTGGACCTAGCTCTATCAGTTGCGTCCATCTATTAATCTCGACTGCTGCAGCTTTTGTTATCGAATCGGGGCGGTTCATTTAACTGGCTATGTGTCAGTCAGCTATTGCTGTGTAACAAACCACCCCCAAACTCAGGGCACACAGCGAGAGGTATTTATCATCCACACAGTTGTGCTTCCAGCCACAGGCCTGCGAGCCAGCTAGGGAAGCAGTTCTCCTGTGCCCCATTCTTTCGGAGCTGGTGAGCCACGGAGACACATGCTCTTCATGGTGAGGGCAGCCGTGCAAGGGGGCGAGCAAAAACACATGAAGCCTCTTAAGGGGCAGGCTCAGAACTGGCTCTGTCTCCTCTTATACCTTCCCACTGGTCAAAGCAAGTCACGTGGCCACATCCAATGTCCGGGGGATGGGGAGACAGTTTGCCTCTAGGGAGAGGAACTTCAGAGTCAGTGACAAAAGGGCGCGGGTGGCAGGTGGGGAACCAGGGTGCAGTCCGCCACAGACAGTGTGTGTATGAAGACGGTCAGCGGCGGCGTCCTGCAGTACCTGGCTCTTAGTGGCTGTGTTGGCTGCTCTCCACTTCTCTCCAGATCTGTGCTCCACCGTCCTCCTCCCGGCTTTGTGCCCTAGGAGGCTGACCTTCCCTCTGGCTTTTAACTGGGTTCTTGTAGAGGGGAGCACTGGACCGAGTGCTGGGCCACAGGTCGGTGTGACTGTGACCCTCTGCAGAAGGCCAGAGCTTTTGCAGGGTGGCTAGTTCTGTGACCTCACGCCTGGGGGCGTAAGAGCCCCCCACGGCTGCTCACCCGGAAGTGCTTCACCACAGAGGGCTCCCCTTTCAACCTGCCTCCTCGCTTATAAACGATCCCTTCAGTGAACTCTTCTTATTTTGCCGGCTTGCAAGAGCTACCTCTTCCTGGCCAGGACCCTCACGGATACATTAGGTGCTCGGTAAGCACATGACTCAGCAAGTATTGGGGTTTCTTGTTTCCCCTCCCACTGGCCTTTCTCCCACTAACTGGTCACTTCTTCCACAAGAAAACCCCGTGGGCTTGCAGGTTGGGGCACCTTCCCTCTCCCCCTCGCTTGTCCAACCACCATCCCTCTCAGAAGAACCTGACAAAGTGAACGCATCACCGGGAATCCAGCGGATAAGGTTTTCCTTTTTTCCCTCTAAGGTCTTCTGGCATGCCCTTTGGGATAATTAGGGATTTTTTTTTCAGATGCAACATTTTCTCCATAAATGGTGCAGGTTTGACTTCCCAGATGTACCGTATCGTGTTCCAGGAAGGGAACGTAGACAGTGTGTGTGGCTAACGACGTCTCACCGTAAGGAAACTGCAGGTCACACCGACCGATACTAGTTTGGGGAGGGGTAATTAGCACCACTGTACCTGACCCAGTGGGTCAGCACTTTTGGTTTTTGCAGGAAAAAAAAGGACCCCCAGTTTTACTTTTCCTGAGTGAGTTTGAGAACCACTTCTCTGGCCATGGTACTGTTTTGTTAAAAATTCAGATTTCCAGTGGTTTAGATGCCCTGGGCCTTGATCGGGGCCTAGGAGTCTGTTTTCGGCCCATCTCCGGGTACATCCTGTTAATCAAGCGTGGGGTGCACTGGGCCCAGCTCATGATTCTCACAAGTTTTAGTCTGTTGACTAAGGAGAATCCGACGACGACAGTGACGACGACGGCGGTGATAGTGTACAAGAAGCAGCAGCGTTTAGAAGTCACTGTGCCGTTTCCCAGGAGTTTACACGCACTGTCTCATTAGCCACATGCTCTTACCTAATAGTGCCTGTGCCAACATGGTTTTACCGGACCTGTACTGAAAGAGTGGTACCAGCAGCGTTCTGTTAAATATCCTAATTGACATAAAAGCGAAGATACAGCAATTCTCATGTTATAGACCTTAAAGCTACAGGCAAACAGCCTTACGCCCACCCTTTGAGAACCACTGTGTGACGTTTATAAGATCTTTCAGCTTCCCCCAATGCCCGGATCATGCAAAAGTGGTTTCTAGAAACCTCCGTAGAGGGTTTTCCTGCAGACAGCCATGGCTAAGAAAGGGGATGTCCCGATTGCCTGCTTTCTGGAGAGGAGCACAGGTGGTCCCCCGTTCAAAGGACATGCTGGGCTGTTTTCTTTCTTTCTTTGTTTTGTAGGTTGGGCAATGTCCCTGTAGGAAAGCCTTCAAATTTCGGTAGCCGTTCTGCAGAAAGCCATGCCCGGAAAACTCACTCATATACCGGGTAATGACATTGTAGCCTTCGGTATCAAATGTTGTAATTATGCTCTGAGACATTTTTGCAGGGGAGGATTCCCACCATTAATTAATACCTTTGGGGAGCTGTCGTGTTACTTGCCGTAAGTGAGCGCCTGGGCAGCCTGGCCTGCTTGTCCGCCGCTCGTCTGATTACTGCTTCTGTGACCCCCCCGCCCCCGGGGACAGAAATGCCTCGCTGGCAGAGCGGAGTTCGCCCAGGGACTGGGCCGTGCGTGTTTCTGTCGCCCCGTGCGCTGTGTATTAGCACCCTTTAGCTCCCTCATTTGTCTTTCATCCCCAGTACATACCCTTCCCTCTGCCTTTTCAAGTTCTGGGCAGTGTTGAGTGAATAATACAAGCCCAAGTGCTTGGAGGGTCAGGGGACTGAGGTGCCATGTGTGTGAGTGTTGGCACAGGCCCCTCATCCATGACGTTGCCTTGAATTGAAGCTGATTTGTTAGCATTCCAGGTTTAGCATATATTGCATTGTCTGTATGGGAAAATATACATAAAATGCAAAAAAGTAATAGCGTGATATCTCTTTTCTCGTGCTGCAATGCACTGACTGAGATTTGAGCCTTAATTAATTGAACCGGTAATTGTGATATTGAACATGTCTCCATGTTCAGCGGCAGTGATTAGGCCATGGTGGCTAAGGAGACCCATGGGGCCGTGAACCCTGAGATGTGCACCTTCCAGAACTGAGCTCGTGACCATTTGCACATGACCTTACAACACATGCTTTAGGAGAATGTATTTCAGTTCAAGTTCTAACTTCGTGATGAATTCCAAGATTTTTGTTATTGTGGTTTTTTTTTCCTGAAAAACAAAAGGGTTTTTATGCCCTGGTATTTGAGGTTCAGTTCAAGGGCAATGTTGGGTGAATCATTGTTGGGTGGGGAGTTGTGTGAATGCTGAGTAGTTCATAATACTCTTTAAAGAATTCCAGAATCTACCCACCTGTGCATCATCCATCCATCCATCCATGCACCTACCCATTCATGTCAACATTTATTCATTCCTACAAGGTGCACGGCACTGTGTTTACATGGCTAGGGCTGGAGTGATAAAGCATCATTGGAAACCTGCTAATGCCAGACAGTCTCCAATGTTCAAAGCATCTTTGTGGGGTAAGAACTGTATCCCCCATTATAGCAGAGAGCAGAAGCTAATGTCCCTTACCTGGGGCACTCAGCCAGTCGAGGTGAGCAGGCCCAGGCCTCCTTGTAGCACTAGGACCAGAGCAGCATGCCCTGCTTTTATGTTAAATGGACTCTTCTACCTGCCTGGACCCAGGTCCCCCTCAGAGTGCAGCCTGAGCATTCTGGGGCAGGCTCAGAGCTGGACCACTCCCCCTGCGTTCATCACATCTTGTATTTTTGGGGCCTCTTCCTGCTCGCAGTGAAGCAAGGAGAGGGATGTACACAGGACAGAGCCCCTCGGTGGGGGCGGAGTGCTATCAACTCTCATTCCTCTGCTTTGCCCTGTACATTCTCTTGGAAGCTGGGGGTTCTGTCCAGACTCATGCTGTCATTTGAGGGTGCAAAAGTCTAAGATGACAAATGGAGGTCCACTTAGCGAATGTCTAAATATTTAGAAGTTACAAATCAAGATAGTTGTTAAGGAAACACTGTCCTGCCCTCCAGCCTTGGCACGTGTACCTTTATGACTACTCGGAAGTGTAGGATCGAGTCCAGATTTCTCAGGCTCCTCTGAGTTTAGTGCAGAAACTGATAGTTTGAAGATAGCTGATCCCCAACCCATCCCCTACTTCCCTTTTTATCTGGCTTCACCCCACACTGCAGTGGCCTCCTATGCGTCGGCACCCCAGCCAGGGCATGCCCACAAAAGGCCACCCCTGGGTCTGGAGGGATACTCACGGTGGTGTGGTTTGCCATTGAGGGAGGGACCCCAGGGAAGACCCCAACATAGGCCCTGAAGATAGACTGGGCAGAACGTTCAGGACCCAGAGCATGTCTGAAAGAGGAGTATGTGGGCTCCGCCCTGGTCCTGGCACGTTCCTTACCTCCGGGGAGAATTGTAGCTAACAGAGGGGTAGAGCTTTCCTGTGACTGTGGGGTCCGAGGCAAGGGCACCTTTGCCCAGGTCTTAGGCGAATCCAGTTCTGCCAAGTCAAATGATAGAAGGGGCTGCAGAGGTCACGTGACCCACTCACGGCATTTTATCCCGACGAGCCCAGCTGGTAGCCCTCAGAGCTGGGTCTGGACCCCCGGTTCCCCAGGCAGTGTCTTGTTCTTACCTTGCACAGTGAGCCTGCCACTTGCACGCAGGTTCTGAAGGCTGCTGAGCGTTTCCAGACATTCTCCGAGCAGCATCCTGGGGTGTGAGGGCTTGATGCTGGGCCTCAGTGGGTCCGAGCACAGTTTATCCAAAGCTGTGACCTTTGGGGGCAGGCTCCTCGGTGTGTATCTCAGCACACCGCTGACCAGCTATGTGATTTTACTTCAGCTCCTGGAGACTCAGTTTCCTTATCTAGAAATTGGGGATAAATCTACTGGCCGAGTTGTGCGGGTAGAGGACGAAGTGTTGTAGCGTCTACACACCGTGCATGGCTTTGCCCATGGTGAGCTCTCAGGGAATCACAGCTGAGCAGGGGCTGCCATCCATCCCTCCAGTATTTGCAGAGTGCCTACTGTGTGCCAAGCACTATTGTGGAAATCTGGGGTTCAGCAGTGAGATGATTGTACATGACATCAGGGAAAGGATGGGAACTGGAAAACACAGGGCCTTGAAGACCACTGAAGGGGCTGGGCTTCCACTCTGAGTGGAGGGGGGCTGGTGCAAGGCGTGGGGGCCCTCGGCACCTCCTCCCTGTGACTTGGGCCCTCAGCCTGCCTCTGTGTTGTCAGTCTAGCCCTGTAGCTGTCCCCACCTCTGTTCCAAGATCACTACCCCCTCTCCACATTGCCCACCCTGCCCTGCCCCCAGCCCCCAGCCCCTGCGCCCTGAGTCCCAGTGCCTCAAGTCCCAGATGGCTGTCTTTAGCCAGTGACCCGAATGCTGTGGCTCCTGGAGCCCCTTGTAAGAGAGGAGTGACCTTGCTGGTGGGAATGCAGGCGCGGGGCGGGTCATGGGGGCTCGTTTCATTTCTGAGGAGGGCTGGTTGTGGCAACCCTTCTGTGTACCTCAGTTTGGCTGGGCTCTGCCCACTGCCCTCGGAGCCCAGAGTCTGCGCCCGGGCCACGCAGGGTCCCTGGTCTCCTGGCTGGCTTTGTCCTGGTGGGCAGTGCTGGAGCCGGGGCTGTGGGAGGGGGCCAACAGGAAGCGGGCCGGGACTCGGCGCTCCCTCCCGTTTCCAGCCGTGGCTGTGCCGTGCGTTTCCGGGCTCAGTCTGGACGGAGAGGCATTGCTCCTGGATGGCGCGGGCCAGCCCACACACTCAGCCTGGGCCACGCCAGCCCTTACCCTGCTGGTGACCATGGCACTGACACCAGTCCAGACACCCTCCCTGAGTAGCTGCCCTGCCCTCGCCATCACCCCGGGCAGCCTTGCAAGGGCCTGGAAGGTTCTCCTGGGGCCGGTGCCAAGGGGCAGCTGTCTCCCTTTGCAGCTCAGTGGGTGGGCTGGAGGGGTTGGGGAGGGGTGGGTAAGCAAAGCCTGCTTTACCTGCTGCTCCCAGCGCTGGAGGTGGGGGGTGCCCAGGTCAGAGGGCTTCCCACTGAGTCAGAGCCTCCGGCCGATGTGCCTGCCCCATGCCTACTCCTAGTAAATGCACAGAAGCCCTGCAGCCCTGCTTCTGGGAGGCTCTGCCAGTGCAAACACCAGGTCCCTTTGTGCGGCCCCGGGCTTATCGGGGTTGCTCAGATGGAGGAAGTCCTCGCCCTGCCGCCCTGTTCTCTCCTGCCTCCCCTGGCCCGCAGTGGGGAGGCCCTGCCCAGGGGAGAGCCTGCCTTGCGCTGGGCAGTACAGCCCACCCACCAGCCCCTGACTTCAGGGCCCCGAGTTCTAGGGGTCAGCAGAGGCCCTGGGCTCTGCTGAGGATAAGCTCTGAGATCAGGGAACATCTATTTTCCTTCGTTTTTCTCTCCACCTCCCTTTCATCGTGTCTGTGTGAAAATGAAAGCTATTGTTTATTTAAAAGGGCCATTTGCCTAAGGCCCCTGGAATTTATTTGCTGGAGAGTTTTCCATGTTCATGTTCAGTTCAGACCTTGGCTGCAGTCAAGAGGTTATGTAACCTGGGATGGAATGAATCCCATTGGCATCTGGGGACCCCCTGTGCGCCCCGCCCTGGGAGCTGCTGGGGGAGGGGAGATGCTAGAGGGAGAGCTAGCAGCTGGTAGGATGCAGTCAGGAGGAGGATCTGGGAGGTCGGGGCTGAATTCTTAGATCCTCTCTGGCCAACTCCCCCTCCTCGGCTATAGACCCTCCTCCTGTACACAGCCCAGGCCCTGTAGTCCGTTTCTGGACCTCAGCAAACAGCCTAAGTGGCACTGCCATGTACCCCACCCCCCCAGGGTTGCCTGGGGAACCTGCGTCCACGCGCCCAGCCATCCCCAGCAGTATGGCCTTGAGGCCCTCGCCCTGCCCGAGGGCCACACTCCCACCCGAACTTCCAGACAGAGATGCAGCAACTTCTGCTCTAAAACCTGGTCTGGGGCTACGTCCTACAGGGGCTGAGGGGAGGGGCATTGTCCAGGGTCATGATTAGATTTAAAATGGGTTAATGTCCTGTAGGACAATAAAAGGCAAGCCTTTGGAGGTATCTTTCCACCGATAGAAACCATGCCTGGATTATCAGTGTTTCACAAATCTAACTCCAGTAGTGTGGGCCCCATTGAAGAATAAATAGTACAGAAGACAAAGACATCACCTAGAAAACCACGTGACCGTCAGGTAGACTTGCCAACCAATGTTCTACTGTTTGGCATTGAAAAGACCATGATGGGGGTGTGGGACATCGACAAGTCAGTGCATGAGCACTGAGAAGGCACCCGTCACGTCTCTGCCTCACT
The DNA here is from genome assembly GCA_004026885.1 of Lyroderma lyra. Taxonomy (NCBI): domain Eukaryota; kingdom Metazoa; phylum Chordata; class Mammalia; order Chiroptera; family Megadermatidae; genus Lyroderma; species Lyroderma lyra. Next base: position 38,626 of record PVJL010004952.1, read on the forward strand.
GGCAACTTGGAAGGTTTTGACACACCAGGAAAAGCGGCAGCCACATCTGGTTCAGAGAGAGCAAGCGGGTCTCCAGACGCGCCTGGGAGGCAGTAAGGCTGTAGGCGCTGGGAGCCTCCGGGGCCTGAGTTTCAGGTGGTGGAGGTTGTACAGGAGACAGGCTCGTCCACCCCAGAACTGGCTGTCCCATGGCCAGTTCCACCACCAGGCAGGACAGCACCCTTGGCAACCCCAGGGCCAGACTAGGAGGAAGAAGAAAGCACAGTGAGCAAAGCATGGCCGTAGGAGCCAGAAGCGCAGATGTCAGGGCATTCTGATGGCACGTGCCCAGACGGAGATCTGAAAACTGCAGAGGAACAAATGACCAAAATGAAAAACAAGCAGACTCAGACTTGAGAAATCATCCTCCTCGTCCAGAGTGCACGATTCAGGGAATGGCAGACAGGCGTAAACACTGCAGAACAAATCCAGCTACTCCATCCCTCTGAGTAATCGGAGGTGGCGCTGGGAGTGCTGGGAGGAGCGGAGTGTGACTCAGATCCCCTTGGCCTCACTTGGCTTTTCGTCTGCGTTTGAACAACTTGTTAAGTCTGCTTTTCCATTCCATTCCTTTCCTGGCTTGGTGTATGTCAGCAAGTTGGCCGTGTGCGCACGAAGCAGTCTGCAGGGTCTGCGGGGTGACTTCCTGCCGCTCGTGTTTTGGGAGCGCTCTTGTCCCCGTGTGTGGCAGCGGCAGACACCCCGGGCCTTGGCCAGGACTTCTTGTCTTGTGGGTTTCGGTCTGTTTCTGTGCTCAGGCCCAGAGGCCATCCGGAGCGCCATCCACTCGTCCCACCGTGGCAGGAAGGTGGAGCACCTGCTCTCTGGTTCCAGATGGTTCTTCCATTCACCCACCGATTTGCCTGGTGCGTAGGGAGCATACATTGAGCACCCACCTTGTCTGGCATCGTGCCTGCTGCTGTGGTGCAGCGATGAGGAGGAGCAGGCGCGGTCCTTGTCCTGCTGAAGGTTCCACTGCCAGCCAGCTCACCCTGTGAACGCAGGTCTCCTTCCCGCTCTGATACCTGCCACGAAGAAACATGTCGCTCCTGAGTGTGGCCGGATGTTTCCATGGAACCTTCTCTCGTCAGTTCCCACCGGGAGCCCCAGGAGGCTGAGTCTTTCCACATCAGGATGCTCGACTACCTGCAGGGACTTGGAAAGAGAAAGGCCGCCACTCAGTGTTGGAGTGCTGGCCCCTTACTGACATTGGGGGTACAAACGGTTTGCCATTTGAGAGGCCCAGGGGCTGACAGTGGGGAGAGGAGGTGGTGGAGAAGACTGGTGCTGTGGTGCTTTCCCGCCTGAGGAGAGAAGGGGGCATATCTCCTCAGGCCAAGAGAAAGGAGGGGACCGCTCAGAGCCTTTGCCCAGGCATCTCCCCGAGTCTCAGGGTGCAGAGGTCAATGTGGGATATGCAACTTAAAGAGGCATTAGTGGAGCCCCGAGAGCATCCTCCCTTCCCGGGGGAGGACGTGTGCATGCGTCTTGGGGAGAGCCAGCCCACCATGCCTTGCGGAGGCATTTTAAAGGGATTTGATGTAGGTGACCCCGGGGAGGGGCCGTGGGACCAGTCAGAGGAGACCTATTGCCCTCTCGGGAGCTGCAGGGGAGGGTCCTGATGCTGGAGGAGCCCCACGGGGCCCTCAATTGTGCCTGAAAAGTCAACCAGGAAGACCCACCAAGCCTAGAGGGAGAGGTCAGCGTGCAATGGCACCCCCCCCCCCCAGAAGTATCCGGAGAGGTTCAGCTGTAAACATGTGTGGTGGCCAGAGGAGACCACCCTCTGTGTTGTTTTTCTTTTTATTATTACACAGGACTGGTCACTTTAATACTAAATGAGATTATTCTAGAGATTAAAGTGACTGGAAGACTTCTCATGGTCCAAGAGTGATCCGAGATAGTGGAAGCTGCCCAAGATTTCACCCCAGGGGCCAGGGGGAACGGGCCGACCCAGGCATCACAGGGTGCATTCCAGAAAGATCGCTGTGGTTGCATGATTGGGAAGAGGTGTTAGAGGGTAAATGGGGATACGGGGAGACCAGGTGGGAGTGGGTGATGGTCTAGTGGTGGAGGTGGAGAGAAGAGGGGAGTGGCAGAGAAGGCAGGGTGCAGTGAAGTCTAGCTCCTGTGGTCACCTTTTGTCTGCATTGTGGCCTCGTCTCTATTGTATGAAGAACTCGGTCTCCGATTTAGCTCTGCCTTCCCCACCCAGGACCCAGTGTATGCACCTCTTCGGTAGGTGCTCCGTAAATGATCAGAGAGTGAACTTTTCTTCAGTAAGCTGTGGTGAGATAGATTAGCATTGGAGTTCATATCAATGTCTCTTACAGCGGTGGGGCCGCGTAACAAATTGAAAACCTGGTGACATCCAGTTACAAGCATCGTCACGGAGCCGGATGAGCAGGGACGGCCTCCCAGCGCTGCAGCTTGGACGGGGCTTGTTCACGTGGCTGGGAGTCAGCTGACTGTCAGCCGTCTAGACGGGCCTCGGTGGGGAAGCAGAGGCTGCTCAGGCCTGTTCTGCTCGTATCTCGTCCTCCAGCAGGCCAGCCCGGGCATGGCCTCATGGCGATGGAAGAGGCACAGGAGGACAGAGTCAGGGCCATCCATGCAGTGATTCTGCCTCAGGTAGACGTAGGTGTGAAGCCCACTCGTTAGTCAGATGAGCTTCAGTGAGTTATTTTACACCTTGTGCCTTCACATCTTCGTCTGTAAAATGGGGCTGAGAAAATCTGTCTCACCGGGCGGGGAGGATTAAATAACAACAATAATGTCTCCTCCTCACTCTACCATCCTGGAGGGGTAAATCGTTCTCCCTAGGGCGCAAGTGCAGAAGGAAAAGACTGTGAAAGGGTGCAGAGTAGCTCGGAGGGGAGGAGGGGAATCGCGGCCCAAGAGATCGCGCATACGAAGCCACGGAGGTGGGGGGCACCAGGCTCTGGGAAGGAAGTGGTGAGAGTGCAGAATGGGGTGATGAAACGTCTGGTGTTGGGGAGCTGGGGAGCTGGAGGCTCGTTTTGTGGGCAGTGGGGAGCCTGGGAGAGTCTGTAGAAAGGGGGTGATCTATCTCGTTGAGCAAGCATGTCTTTGGCACCTCCTTCCCCACTCACCTCCTAGGCTTTGCGGAGGGGAGAGGCGACTGGTGGTCCCTCTCTTTCTGCCATGCCTCCACTGTCCCCTGGAGGCTTCAGTTCCCCTCATGGCATTTTTGCCGAGCAGACCAGTTCTTCATCAGACCTTACCTGCTGGGGCGGGGCCTGGGGGGATGGATAAGGGAGGGTGCAGGGGGAGCAGAAGCAGAACAGCTCCCGGGAAGAGCAAGCTCCCTCAGACCACACAACACAGGGGCCAAGAGGAATACAGGTCATTGATAGGAGAGCAGAGGTTCCCCTTCAGCCAGTCAGGTGTTGCTGTTAGGAAGTAATAAGGGAAGATGGCGGCATTCACTTTAAAACACTTCATTCACACGAGGAGACTGATAACTCCCCAGAAACAGCCTATTCCTGAGGTAGCTTCCCATGCTCTCCAGAAGCTACTGACATTTAGGAATTTTCCTAAGGACTCCAGATAGGGTATTGATAATTTCCATGCATCGTGGCAGTTACTAGGTTTTATCTCTGATATTAACCGGACTCAAACTTCATCAGCTCAGGCTTTCACAAAATTCTCACACACACGCATCAGAACTGGCATTTCTTCTTTTAGTCAGAATCTTAAAGTCAAAATTAATGGCTTTGTTTTTCTAAAAATGGAAAATATCCCCAAAGTACTGTTCTGAATAGAAAACAATACAGAAAACACTTCGTTTTCTTTTACCCCTCCAATTTATTTGTCTAACATTAATTGTGGACCTCTTATTAAACCATTCTGCTTTATGAATCGGAGATACAAAACTGAAACAGTGGGGTTCCCACCCACTGTATCGTAGTAACAGGCATATTTATCGTAGAGCTAAAACATTGGTAGCAAACTTTAGGGACTGAAGTAAATTTTCTTAATAAAATGCATCAAGCAGAACCCACAATAGCATATTTAATGGTGAAATATAAAAATAATTTGTATTATAAGCAGGCACACTTACTGTCATTGCTACTATCTAGTGAAGGTTCTTGCCAATGTAATAAGGCAAGAAAACAGGTATAAATAATAGAAAGTGAAAGATAATAATGTCATCATTTACAGATGATACTATCTATTTAAAAAATCTAACAGAATAATTGATGAACTGTCAGATTAATAGATTTCAGCCATTTAGCTGGATCTGCACACAAAAATCAATAGCTTTCCTGTATATTTAAAAGATCTGATTAAATAAAGAAACACCACACAAATGTATCAGTTGTCCCCAAACACTGTTACAGTGAGATTCCCCCCCCCCCCCCCCCATGGAACTTGACAGACTGGTCTGTAATTCATATATAAATTAAAAAGTGCAGAAGAATCAAACTTTCTTTGAAAGAATAGTGGAAGAAGAAACTTGCTCAGCTACGTGTCCAAATATATTATAAAATAGTGTTAAAACCATGTGGAATTTGTACAAAAGTAGACAAATTGATCAGTAGAACAGAATAGAGGGTTTAGAAACACATATATGAGGTTTTAATAAGCTGAACTATTTATTAAAAATTACAAATGTCCATCCATTTGGAAAAATAAATTCCTACTATGTGCCAGTCGCAAAAACAATTTCCGCATGGTTTGAAGAGTTAAGTGTAAAAAGCAGGATTACAGGAGAAATTGAAATAAAACTGTATTCATAAGATTGGAGTAAGGGAGGTCTTCTTAAACAAATACTATTATATCAGTATGTCAATACTCTTATATATCAATACTACTATATAAAGGATAGATGATACATTTTATTATGTTAAAATTCCTTTTATGACAATTGACGCTATCAACAAAGTAAAATGACTAGTATAAATATATATAGTAGGCAAAGGATTTCTAATTAGAATATATATTTTAAAAAGCAATAAAGAAAACTATCACCAGCAAGAAGCAAAATATATAAAGAGGCAGTTCGTAGTCTAGGAAATACAAAAACAAGCAAAAAAGAATTATTCTCACTTTTAATCAAGGAAACACAAAACAATGAAATAATGTTTTTACCCATATGTTGGCAAAACATTTTTAAAGATTAACACTATTAAACGTTGATGAAAATAAGACAATCTTCATTTGCATTTAGTGGTAATGGAGTGTGATTTGACTTCCCCTCAGATGTCTTTAATTGTTCATGTGCTTCAATCTAACAGCTCAACTTTCTGATACCTTCTCTCCAGAAACATTCGCACACGTGCTCAGAGCGGGGATTTTTATTGCAGGATGGTTGATGATGGTGAAATAATTGAAACCACATAAGTGTCCACAGATCGGGAGACTGTCGGATGAGCTGGGATGGCGGGGTACTGTGGAGGGTAATATGCAGCTGGGGGAGAATGAGGCACATCTATGTGGACCCGCACAGAAAGCTCCCAGAGACCGCACTTCAAAAAGGAAGACAGGGAAATGAAGGACACAATGCCGTGAGTGCTGGGACACGCAGTGTACAGCTCAGATCTCCCTCCAAGAACGCAGGCCGCCTTCCAACAGAGGCCTTCAGCTGTCATCTCCCTTTGTGCATCACCTTCAGCTGACCTTGTCCAAGGTCACACACTTTTGCTGGAGCAACCTGCATCCAATGGCTGATCTTTACAGAGAAACAGAGGCCTGGGCCTCTTGGCTCAACTTGAAACAACCATGAAACGTCATTCCAACTTTAGAACTCTCTAGTAATAGTAATACGTAATAATTGCTATCATATATTTATCATCTCTTGAGTAATAGGTTTGGCTAAGTCTTTCCCTGAGACCACATCCCAGCTCAATTCCTCCATCTGCCCGTCTGCTTCTGTCCCTTCCCCTCCGCCAGTGTTGACCCTAAGGGCACCCCTTCATGAGCCTCGTGCACGCAAATGGCCTTCTCCGAGTTGGCTTCCCCGGAACCAAGCCTGTGGCGATCAAGCTGTAGAACCCTGGACATGACTGACACCATTTACATGAAAGCAGTCCTCACAGTGCGATGTGCAGGCCTACCTCCGAGATGTTGCGGGATCAGTTCTAGCAAAGCACAATAAAATGGGGTATACCTGTATGTATTTACGTGTACATATAAAGTACATTTTTAAAGTTCTGGAAGGCTGAGAACAGTGACCATGCACAGGGAGGGAACTGAGAAGGGCAAGGAGAGTTGATTTTATATAATGAGAATCAACTCCTGCGTTTCTTGAGTGATTAGTACACATGTGCATACGCACATACACGCACGTGCACATATATACACCCACGTGCACACACGCACACACCCACACCCACACACTCGCACACATGTGCACACACACCCATGTACACCCACACACGCACCCACGCACACACGCACACCCACACCCGCGCACACACGCACACACACACACCCCCCACACCCGCGCACACACGCACACATGCACTTACTCTCCCCACGTGCTATGGGAGTGCTATGAAGAAACCTAGGGAAGAAGTGATGACATTTCAAGGTTATCTTGACTTAAAGGATAAATTGACATTTTTTCCAAGATTATAAACTTCTGCCCAAATCTTTTGGATAAGTCTGGAGTTTTAAAGTAGGATCACACTTCCCGCCTCTATTATTTTTTCCCAACATTTTATTAGGAAAGATTTCAAACCATCGGTTTAAAGATTTTCACAGTGCACACCCGAATATTCATCACTTTGAATGTACAGTTAACATTTCACTGTATTTGCTTTATCACACTTCTCGTCATCTCTCATTTTTAAAAGAAATATATTTCATAGTAAGTTCCTGGCTTTGCAAATGGTATCTTCTTTCATTAGATGATGAATTTTGGGTTAAGATACAGATTCTCTTTTATTTGAATTCTTTCTTTAATCTTATTAAATCAGCATACTTTTCTAGTTTTCTGCATTTCGTGGCCATTTCCAAGTGAGGTCAGTTACAGAGCCGATGGATTCAAGCTGTCATTGTAAGTAACGGTTTCTCTTTTAACAGCGATGTTGTGTATTTACTGAGACCTTGCTTGATGTTGGGTGTTCTTATGCATTATGTCACATAAGCAAAACCACCATTCTGTGTCATGCGTACCACCAATACCATAATTTCGCCAAGGACAAAACTGAGGGTTAGGGGGTAAATAAGTCATCCAAGGCCACACAGCCATTATTTGCAAAGCTGGGGCAAAGGTTCGTATTACTTCAAAGGCTGTGATTTCAGCCATTTCCTAACCTTCTCCGTGAGGTGAAACACCCACCCATCCTGGACTTCCTCTGTGGGTCACCCACCTGCAGTGCCGACGTGTCTTGTTTGGGACCCACATGCAGTCACAGTCGCTGAAACACTCTCCAGCTTGACCCAGCCCTTCAGTTCCCTCCTGTACCCCAGGCACTCGAGGGTCTTTGGGGTTCTGGGCCTCATGTCAAGCTCCAGTTAGGGGATCGTAAGCGGAAAGTGGCACGTGATGTTTCCCAAGAATTCTGGGGTGTTGTGAGGCATTCCAATGGAGCCTCTCTAAGTTTCCTTCTTAGGGAACCCTGTGATTCTCTTAGTAACGGACAAAGTGCCAAGTGGCAGGAGATTGTGCCTCACCCAATAAGTCGTGGGTGTCCTCTCCTACCCAGTGTGCCAGATGCCGAGAGATGCGTGTCCACGCACATGTCCCTCCCTTCGCCAGAGGGAACCGAGGCCCAGAGGGGCTGCGGGGCTTCCCAGGGTATCCCAGAGGAAGGGCCCAAACCTGGGGTTTCTGAGCCCAGAGCCCCCACCCCTACGTGCTGCCATTGTTTTATCTTGTTGGGCTGGGGAAGGGCTGCAAGGACGCTCATCGCTGGACGACAGAATCCGGGCGACCCCCGAGCCACATCCCCTCTGTGGGTCCCGTGCTGGAACTGAAAAGGCCGCCTATCCAGCCGGGCAGCGGACAAAGGATGCGAGGGGGCGACCCCTTCCATCAGCAAGGGGACCGACCACGTTCTAAGAACTTTTCTAAGGTTCTCCCCCCGCGCCCCTCGCCCAGGTCACTCCCATCTCTTGTACTTACTTTCCGAGACGCCTGGAGCCACTGAAGTAGCTGAGATTTAAGCGAGAAGGTGGGCAACACTCAGGCTTAGAGAGAAGCTAAGTACGCAGCGAGGGCTCAGGTCCCCCATTCAGTCAGGCAGCTTTTCCTAGGTGTCTGCACTTCTTAACACTTGGCATTGAACTCAGAGGTAGAAAATGCGAGGCATCGGGTGAGGTCTAGAAGCAGAGTCATTAGAAGTGAAGCCTTATCTGTCGGTCCATGGAAATCTGCGTAACTTCCTGGCGTGTGTACCTGGAAGGTAGCAAAAATGGGTTCCTTGTGAGAATCAGAGGCTCGAGCTAAACGTTTAGGAAATGTTGCTTCTAGAAGCCGATGTTTAGCCAGAGAGTTTCCACAGTGCGGGCTTTGTGCAGCTTCGGGCAGTGGGCGAGAAGTCATGGCGACTGCAGTTGTGCTCAGCCCTTCGTTGTGAGTCAGCTTTCCTTAAGCTCGCCCTCTTTACTCACCATGCGACAGCAACCCAAAGGTGGGGTTGTGCGCAGATGGCCTTGTAGGGCTCGGTGTTTCTCACCCCGGGCCCCTTGAGTCCCTAAAAGGAAGTTCATTTCGGAACCGAGAGGTCTCCCCGGTAGAAAGCGTGGCGGCCTCCGCAGGGCCTAGGCAGCACTCCGTCGTCCTTCCGGGTCGTTAATTGAGTCAGCTCGGTCACGAAGTCTCCCTGGGCCAGGTATTCAGAGGCCGGTGACATAGATCGGGTTACTCTTTGCTGAGCTTGCAGTCTAAGCGTGCTGGAGCGTAGACAGGTGATCGCCAAATTAGTCAAAATGGATTTTGCTGTGGGCGCCCAGAGGGAAGTGAGCAGGGTGACATGTTTGAGAACGGGTCAGTCATGCTAAGTGCTGGGGAAAGGCATTGGGGGCCCAGGGGACAGCAGATGCGATTGCTGGGAGGCGGCGGGCAGCAGGGGGCCAGCATGGTTGCACAAGGGGTGTGCGGGAGGAGGTGATGGGGACGAAGTCTGCACGGCCGCTTCCCCAGGGGCCTGACGGGCCCTCCTCAGGGAGCGGGTTTAGTTAGATGAGCACTGGGGTTTCGAGCAAGGGGTCTGGGGCTTTACTTGGGTTTTCAGAAGGTGACCGTGGCTCTTGCATGGCACACGGACAGGGGACCAAGCAGGGGGCCAGAGAGGAATTGACGGGGTAGGTTAGGCAAGAAGTTGCCATGCTTCCCTGTGAGCTAGAACGTTCGGCTTCTGCCACTTGGTTGCTGTGCGATTTTGGGCAGCTCTCCTAATGCTCTGGCATTCAGCTGTTCACCCCTAATAAAATCGGGGTAAGTATTTTCTCATGTGGTTTCTGGAAGGAGTAAGTATTCATAAAGCCCCCTATAAACCTGGACCATATGCTTATCAGAGCTCCAATATGGTTCCCATTGAGGAGAGGCGGACCCCTGCGATGGTGGGAAAACCGCTCAGCTGCCCCTGCGTGAGCACCCTGAGGCTGAAAAGGTGCCTTTGTGTCGTTCCAGCCATCAGTGTCTCTCGAAGGGTGGGCGCCAGGCGGAACGTCACACGGTGTGTTACTGACACGGAGTCATTTATGGGTGGTAGCGTGGAATGGGTGAGCTTGTCTTTCGGTTTTTCCTTAGCTTCATGTCCTGGGTCACCAAATGTGGGTGCCATCTAGGTGGCACGTGAGCGTGTTGAAGTGTGTAGGTGTGATGTGCCCGCGTGTGGGAACGCCCGGTGGAGGCCCCGGAAGCCTCCCTGCGGTCACTGTCCCGCTGACGGCGAATGACACGCTCCCAGCACCTGCTTCGTGCTGACGGAGCGTCACTGCCCCCCAGTCCCGTGCAGCGCTCCATTCTCGCCCCCCGGAACCTCAGCGTTCCTCGTGGGGAGTCACATCACGCTCATTGCGGCTTTGAACATGGCAAGCCCACCTCTCACGGTGCACGGGGCCGTTCGGAGCCCTTCCGTTGCAAGGAGACACGCCGTCGCAAACACCACTTTCTGTCCTGGCCCCGAGCGATGCTGAGCCCTGCCGCCCTCCGAGAGGGCCTCGGGGTTCCCCGAGAGGCCAGTGAAAGCGTTTGCTGGAAGGCGCTGCGGTGCTGGAGGTGTTCTGTGCGCCCTGAGCCACAGCGACCTGTGGCTAGTGCGACGACGAACTGAATGGGAAGTTGCGCTGCCTTTTAGCTCGCTCACGTTGGCATAGCCGCCTGTGGGCAGTGGCTGCTGTGTGGCACAGTGCAGTCCCAGAGGTGTGCTGGTACTCACAGAGACCCCTCCTCTGACCCCCCGAAGTTCTGTGGCCCCATGAGCTCCCACACTCCCTGCGTACGCCCCGAGATCCTCACCCGTGCGTGTCTCTTGGGATGCGGACTTGTCGCTGGACGTTTATGGGGGATCGGGTTGCCCCCTCAGGGCGTCCCCCCTGTCTGTGTGGTGAGATGAAAGTGGCATTGAGAAGGGGTCACGGAGAAGGCTGTCTGCAGGGGGGCGTGCCCCCCCCATGGTGTCTGCGCTGAGCTCCGCCCTCCTCCTGTCTGACCTCCGTGGGTGCCCAGCGGTGGCTGGGAAGGGCATTTGTCGTGTCCTCTTGGAATTTAATAGTGTCCCCACCGGCACGGACGCTTGAAAGGCAGTGGTTTCTCGGCGCTCCCCCACGTCCTGGCCGTGGAGGGATTGCTGGGGGACCATGACCCCAGTGCAGGGGCCGTGAGGATGGCAGGGCCAGACGAACGCTCTGGAACCGGAGTGTTTTTGGGAGGCCTTTGCTGAGTGGCAGGTGGGCGGATGGCTGGAGACACCTGGGGTCACAGTCAGAAACCAGGCAGCTCACCTGTACACAGAGGGCGGCGTTGCAGGTCCTGCTGATGCAGGTGAGGAGACAGGGCTGGACACGAAGTTGGCCCGACCTCGTCCTTCTCGGTCTGTGGGTGAGGAAAGGGGGGCCGGTGGTGTTGCCGGGCCTGCTGGTAGCCTGACCCTTACTTGTGCACGGCACCGTGCTCTCCCGTTCTGGAACCCACCGTCTGGGCAAGCCCTCCTCCTCCGAGTGTGGCACCAGCAGTCGCTGTGTGGGGGTTGAGTTATGTTCTGCACAGCAGCGGCCTATTGAGAAGTATTAACGGGAGACGCACGCTTCGTGCCGGGCAGCTTGGGTTCGTTGCCTGGTAGAATGCAGCCTCCCGGGAAAGCAAGGGCTCCAAGGTGTCTGCTGCCGTCTCCCAGCAATGCGGTGTGCGGAGCCCGGAGCCGCTGGGGGCGGCGTCCTGCCCAGAGGGAGCCCAGGCCTGGGGGTGATATCGGGGGGCCGGGCCCTGGCAGACGTGGTCCTGTGAGGGGGCTGCTTGGGGCTCTTCTCTAGAAATCCAGGGGCCATTTTCAGCCTGGGGGTAGCCCTGTTTTCGCCGTCGGTGGTCATTGCGCAGAGCTGTTTCCGTTGCTGCTGGGATGAGCAGGCGTGAGAAGGCCGGGCAGGGACTCCCACGGACGGACGGCTCCTTCTCTGGGTGGCGGCCGGGCCTCTGCTCCCGGGCGTGTCTCTGCTCATACTCTGGTGTGCACAGATCTGCTCAGAGACAGTGGGGAAGACCTTTGGGCTCCTTATGGCTGTGTTTCCAGAACATGCTTTTAAAGATCATGGCCGAATGTCTTGCGATTGGGAGGCTGAGGACAAAAAGCCTTCGTCATTGACGTTCCCCTGTGCTGCGTACGAAGTGGGTTAATTTGCCCACTGAGAACAGGGAGAGGGGTCACAAAGGCAGCACGCACGCGAGCTCAGGAAACCGAGTCCAACTGATTCTACGGACGGAAAGCATTTGGGACGTCTTTGAAGGTGAATACCAAAAAGTGTTAAGTATTTTTTTTCTGCACTTGTTCCTTTTTTTTTTTTTTTTTTTTTTTAAATGACTGTGGGATATCAATGCAAACACGCTGAGATTTAGTAGGAAATGGCTCAACCACGAAGACTTCCAGAACAAAAACCTTTATGAGCTTTGGCTCCAGTAACACAGGAATGTGGTTCCTGGACTCCAGATAATTCACGGGGACGCGTGAACCATTGCAGACAGGTTTGTCCTCGGGCCCAGACGGCTCACTGGCACTTACAAATCGGCCTCCACAAGCGCGTCCTTGTGCCGGTAGGTGCTGCTCAAAGCCCCTGGAGGCGCTGCCCTCTTCTGTCGGCAGGGCTTTGACTGGACCTTTCAGGGACATGAACTTGAGGACATAAATGCTGTTTTATGGAGCTAGCAGGACCAGCTCTTTTGTGGTGTGTTGTTGTACGTCTAGAGGATCTGTGTGTTGGTTTCCTGGAGGTTTTCTTTGCAACTTCAGGTTAGAGTGCTCCTTGAAGTTACCTCGGGGAGCCCTGCTGTTCTCTGTCTCTAGGCGGGGTAGGGGGCTGGGCGGAAAGATGGACCCCACCCAGATATCCACGCTCCTGGGACCAGAGGCTGGTGTTTTGTGGGCACCAGGATCTTTGCTCTCCCTGTCCTAATACACTAAGCTGTAGGCACCATCCCCTAAAGCGGTGCCTACCCCATTACACCTTACTTTTCGTCCATTGAATAAAACATCCTTGCCTCGGATCACCCGGTCAGTCCTTTTCCTGTCCTTCCTGAGAGGTGGGGTGTGCTCTGTGCCTCTCTGCCTCCATCTCCCCTGGAATGTCTGAACAACCCCTCTCCTGCTCATACACGTTCTCCCATCGGTACCCCACCCTTCCTTTAACTGGCATGGGAAGGGTTTCTTCCTTCTGTGACTTTCCGTAGCACTGTGTGTCTCGTTGGGTTTGTGTGAGACGTATTTGTAGACAGGTCTTGTCTCCATCTAACAGAAACCTGTGAGCTCCCTACAAGGTAAACGATACCTTCTTTAACTTGGCAGTCCCCTCCACACCCTGCCCTGCACAGAGGGCAGTTGAAATGAGTGTTTGCTGAATGACTGAATGAGAGTTATTTCACACTTAGGTGCCCATTCTTGTGCCAGGTAAAAAAGTTCTTGTGGAAGATCTGTCACAGAATGACATGGTGTCCACCCATGACACTTGTAGTCCCTATGCATCCCAAAATATGGGGGTGTCAGTTATCTTCTCCTGTGTGACACACTGCCCTGAACTTAATGGTATGAAACAATAGCCATGTCCTTGTGCTCCCAGTCTCTGTGGACAAGGAATTTGGACAGGGAACGTTAGGAGCGGCTCATACTGTTTGCTGTTTGGCTGCTGAGTGGTACGAGTTCCTTATATATTTTGGGTATTAACCCCTTATCCAGTCTATGGTTTGAGAATATTTTATCTCAGGCCATAGGTTGCCTTTTCATTTCATCAATCCTGCATGTTGCTGTGCTGCAGCTCTTCAGTTCGATGTAGTACCGCCTGTTTGTTTTTGGTCTTGTTGCTTGTGCTTTAGGTGTTGTATCAAAAAAAAAAAAATCACTGCCTAGACCAAGGTCAATGAGCTTCTCTCCTATGATTTCTTCCAGGGGTTATACCATTTCAGATCTTCTCTTTGAGTCTTTAATCCATGTAAGAGGGAATTTTTGTGAGTGACATAAGATAGGGATTTAGTTTCATTCTTTTGCACCATTGATTTAAAGAGACTGTCTTTCCCAGGAGTATTCTTGGCTCCTCTGTCAACTAGTACTTGACAATACAGGGTACGACAGAAGTAACACCCGGACTTGAGTTATGATTTATATGCCCTGCATATGCATGGGCTTATTTCTGGGCTCTCACCTCTGCTCCATTGGTCTCTGTGTCTATTTTCATGCCAGTAACAGCTTTGTAGTGCAGTTCGAAATCAGGAAGTGTGATACCTCCAGCTTTGTTCTTCTTTCTCAAGAAAGAAGGCTATTTGGGGTCTTTTGTGGTTCCATGCAAATTTTAGGATTATTTTTTCCATTTCTGTAAAAAAAAATGCCATTGGAATTTCAATAGAGATAACATTGAAACCATAGATGGCTTTTGGGTAGTATGGCCATTTTACAATATTAATTCTTTCAATCCAGGAACACAGGATATACAGAGGGTGCCAAAAATTGTACACACATTTTAAGGAAGGAAAAACTTGTATTAAAATTGTAATACTCCGTACATACTGATAACAAAAGATGAACACAAGTCACGTTTGACTCCTGCAATGACAAGAGGTGCTCAAAGTGGTCACCATCAGTGTCCAGACACTTCTGATCACAGCGAGCTACTGCTTGAGCAATGCTGACCAAAGTGTCCACTTCTATCACTGTGCATGCCGTTTCAGTTTCTTCCCGAAGTCCCGCCAGTGTCGCCGGTTTTCTGTCGTACAGCATGTCCTTGGAGGTCCCCCATAGGTAGAAGCCCAGGGGTGTTACGACAGGAGAACATGGGGGAAACGCAAACAACATTCTCGAATTTCAAATACCACTTCAACATGGCCTTGTGCTCTTGCAATGACAACCCTGCTTCTTCCGCCTTTTCTGTGACTGTCGCGCCTGTCGCAGGGTGATGCTAGCATTCATTTGATAAATGCCTTCTTTTGGGTGATCATCATACTACACATTGCTACTGTAATTCAATTCAACTTTAGGGAGTTCCCTGATGGTGTAGTGGCTTAAGGCTTCAGCGCTGGCACTGTCAATTCCCAGTCAGGGAACTACCCACATACCAAAAAGCAAAAACAACAACAACAACAACAAAACAAAACAAAAAAAACAAACAAACTTTGAAGAGTAATACACGGATAACATCACGGTGTGTATACTTTTTTTGTTCACATCTTTATTTTTATTCACATCTTCTTCAGTTTCTTTCATCAATGTGTTACAGATCTTTCACCTCCTTGGCCAAATTTATTATTGAGTATTTTATTGTTTTGCTATTTTATTTTATTTTATTTTTGCTTTTTGGTATGTGGGTAGCTCCCTGGCTGGGAATCGAACCCAGGCCACAGCGCTGACAGCACCAGCGCCGAAGCCTTAAGCCACTACACCATCAGGGAACTCCCTAAAGTTGAATTGAATTACAGTAGCAATGTGTAGTATGATGATCACCCAAAAGAAGGCATTTATCAAATGAATGCTAGCATCACCCGGCGACAGGCGGGACAGTCACAGAAAAGGCGGAAGATGTGATAAATGACTTCTGTTCCTCTTATTACCTACGTGTGAAGATCCCAGATGTGCAAGGACGGTTCGGAGTTTTTGGCTGTGTTCCTGACAACTTTAACGGTGTCTTGGGATCGGGTTGGTAAACTCTGAGACGAGGCATATGCAGAGTGAATTTGTCTAAGGCTGAGCTGCACCACACTGAGGACAATGACACCTATAGTGAGATTGTACCAAATAGCACATAAAAGCACGTGGCCCAGTCCTCAGCATGGGTGACTGAGCAGTGTTAGTTGAATTCAGATGTGACAGGTGCCATGCTGAAGGGGAAGACGTGAAAGCAGAGGCCAGTTAGAGCACGT
This sequence comes from Lyroderma lyra, assembly GCA_004026885.1. Classification (NCBI taxonomy): domain Eukaryota; kingdom Metazoa; phylum Chordata; class Mammalia; order Chiroptera; family Megadermatidae; genus Lyroderma; species Lyroderma lyra. Next base: position 54,194 of record PVJL010004952.1, read on the forward strand.
CCACGGGCCACTGTCCCAACCCTTCCCCACCAAGAACCCTGTGTCTGTCTCCTTTTGTTGGATCAGGATCTCATCCTACCTAGTAGACCCAAAAGCTTTGTGGGTAGGTATGACACTGTCTCTTCTGAGCTTACAGGTACTTACGTAAGAACGTGAATTTTAAGGGGGGGAGATTTGACAGAACAGCCGTAAGGGCTGTGAGATACAAACATGGAAAGGAGGTGATGGGAGAGCAAAGAAATAATACTTCGAGTGACTGTTGAGTAAGATTTTCATGTGTATCTTGTATATTGATTTGGGTGTAGATCGGTGTATTGAATAAAGCCACGTTTCTTGGGCGGAGTGACCTCCAATTCACCAGTGCCTGACTTCATGGATAAATGTTCATTTCCTTTCACGTGCATCTTAGTAAATGCGACTGAGTGTCTGCTCTGTCCCCTGCTGGTCTCAGCTCCCAAAGAGCTCAGTCTAGTTTGGTGGTGATGCTGGTGGTGGAGGACTATGTTAACCAGTAGGTGTCACGCGTTGCTTTAGATAGCATCTCAAAAGGACAAGGAGCAGTGGGGACAGGAGGAGCGAGCCATCCCCCAGGGGAGTCAGAGAAGGATGAGTTGCAAGAAGAAGAGATTCAACTCTAAGGAATACCCGTGGGGATCCCGAAAGATGAGGGCAGAGAGAGGGTGTCCATGAGGTCTGACGACGCGGCCGCTGTTGATTGTCTCATCAAAACCAGTGGAGACAGAGTGGCAAGAAGGAGAACAGAAGAGATCAAAGAGTGCACAAGTCCTGATGGCAGTCACAGGGATTGCAATGACCTTGCTTCATTGTGGGTCTGTGGGGAGCGACTTCCTCCTCTTGCTGAGCTGCGAACCGTTCAAAGCGCTTGTGCGGGGAGTTGGCCCCGAGCGGAGCAGACAGGCCCACTGTGGTTTAAGTAAATGGGAAAGCTGGTGGCGCTGGCATTTTGTTGCTCTTCTTTATTTCAGTCACGGCTCGGGATTTTCCCACAGCAGCAAGGTCTCGGGCAAGCATCTCAGCTTTCTGCATGCCCTCTCAGGGCTCGCGAAGCAGCAGGCCTGCCCTGGGAAGGTCAGGATTCTTTCTGTAAAAGCCGTGAGCGCTGCATGTGGCCCGAAGAGCGCAGTCCCCCTGCCCTTCCCTTCTTGTGGACTCACACCGGGAAACAGACGCTTTCATATCGCTCTCAGCATCCAAGCGGCTTTGCTCTCCCCTGGCCTGAGCTATCTCTCCAGGACCAAATTCTTAAAACCCCAGGGGTCCTGCGGTGATTTTGAGCCCAGGAGTTGAATCTGTCATAAAATGTCATGGGCGGTATATTTTTAACTGCCGAGACAAGGGAGTTCATACAGCCTATGAAGACTGAAACAACATAATGATTCTGCAGTTTTTGAAGCCTCTCTTGAAGCATTTCAGAAACCACAGGATGGTCCCTCTCATTGTGTCATTCACCATTACGATGAGGGTCTTGATGGCTTCTGCACATCGGCCCCTTTGACAGTTGGGAAAAGCCTATGGACCCCTCCTTAGCATGTTTCTAAGGACATATAATACAATGCATAGAAGTACAAAGAAACCAATTATATTGTAATTCAGTTATCAAAATGTTGACAAGAAAACCCACCTTTGTGGTATGGTAATATACCTGCTTTTTATTAATGCATTAAATAACGCGATCTAAAATTTGGAAGTACTGAGGAACATGAGCCATATTTCAAAGGAGTCCCCAACTGTAACATGTGGAAGTATCTCAGAGTTCTCCCGATGACAGAGCCACAGGTCTCTAAGAGTCCTGTGGTTTGCTACCTACATTTACAGTGGAAGACAATGCTAAATTTCCATTAGAGGTTCATAAAAATAAAGATACTTATTTTTTTCTCCGTTAAGTTCACACACACCCTGAATTCTCTTCTAGGTTCAGACCCTCTGGTTTAAGATACAGTTTTGATTGAAAGTAGTGAAACAAACAAACGAGTCTATAGTTTACGTGCCATGTGGTAGTAGATTATCTACTCTTCAGGGGTGAGAAGCTCATTATTAATATTGTGACAGCCCAAGGCTCAGCCTTTTTCTTACTGGACTTTGCCCTTTGTGAAACTCAGTGCTATACTGTGTAACATTTTGTAATAAATTTTTTATATCATCGGTGCCATTTGATGCTAATTTATCTATACTTAAATCTAATTGGTTCTACTTACTATGGTATGTTTTAACTACTTTTTGCTAAAATTCAATACCATGGTGCATTTATTACCATATAACAAGAATTTAAAATAAAAACAATGTTACTTATAGACAGAGCTGCTCAAAATGTTGTTATTAAATGCATAAAGTAGTCAAAATATCCACTTTTTGTTTTTTTGTGGCTTTTTGACACATTTTCAAAAAAAAAAAAAAAGAACAAACACAACAAAACTTGAAGGCAGTGAATGTAGTGAAAGGGTTGAGGAGGCCTGGGGTGATCTGTGTCTTTAATCCACCCTGATCCCTGAGACTCACTGGTGGAGCGCTGGCTCTGTTCTCGTTGAGAATAAATCAGAGAAGGGCAGAGTGAAACTCGGAGTTGAAAATAATGGAGAGGAATGATCGAAGTGATACCCTGCCTGTAATCCCCCCACTTCCCCAGTGTTGACGGAGGGGCTGCTTGTCCTTGGGCCTTGCGTGAGCTCTGGGTCACCCCTCACACTGTTTCCGGCTTTTCTCACCTCTTTAAGGATATGGCAACCAAGAAATTCAGTGTGGACTTTATTACATGACATCTTGCATCCGGTTCCCCAGAAGCAGAAGCAGAGTTGGGGGTTTCTGCCAGAGATTTATTGGGGGGTGGCACTCTCAGAAGTGAGGGAAACGGAATGGGGTTGGGAAAAGCTGAGGAAGGACGTGGTCTCAGGAGAAGTCCAGCCTCAGCCTGACCCCAGGGGAGAGTGCTGGAGGGAGGACTCAGACCGCAGACCCAGCCACCCGGGGGCCGGCAGGGTGGGCTGCTACCCCGCCACGGCGGGGAGCGGGGGGCAGCGGGCATGCCTGTTTCCTGTGCTCCGTGAAAAATTGCAGTTGCAGCAGCTGCAAACACGCATTTGTTATCTCACAGTTTCTGTGGTTGAGGCGCCGGGGCACAGCCCAGCTGGGTCCCCTGCTCAGGGCCTCAGGCTCTAATCCAAGTGTCAGCCGGGTCTCATCTGAGGCTTAGGGTCTTCTTGCAGGCTTCTGTGATTGGTTATAGAATTCACGTCCTGTAGCTCTCAAGCCCATGGCGGCTGGCTTCTTCGAGGTCAGTGGAGTGTCTCTGCTGCGTCATGTCTCTTAGCGTAGAGAAAACCTGAGCCCTCCCTTCCAGGAGTTTCGCCTGAGTAGGCCCACCCGGATAACAGCCCTTGTGATGAATTCACATTCAGCTGACTTAGGACCTTATTGTACCTGCACAATCCCCTTTACCATTGCTACATAATGTTCCATCGTCACAGGAGTGATGTCTGTCGTGTTTACAGTGCTTCCCAACACTCGAGGGGAGGGGATCACACACAGGTGTGGGCCACTCGGCGTCATCTTAGATTTCTGCCTGTCACGGGACATCACTTGGCTGGCACCCCTGCAGAGGATGGCTCCCGACAGCCCAGGGCAGTCCCCCTGAGAAGGTTGTAGATGGGGGCTGTTAGTCTCCAAAGCCTGTAGCCACCAGGGGATGGATGCACCAGCTGGCCAAGGGCCTCTGGGCAGGGCACTAACAGTGTCTGCTCCGTGTGGCAACCTCCTGACATCTGTAGCTTTCAAAACGGGACTGATGTGGAGTCAGCTGCCTTGAGAGCCTGATTTCTGCCCCTCGTGCCACCATGCCCTCACAGTTTGGTGGTGGAGATAGGCACACGGACTGGTCATTGTGCAGTACATCACGCACGCAGTGCTGGTCAGTCCAGCCAGGGTCTGGACGAGGAGGAATCGTCACCTGCAGACCAGTACCCCCTAGGAGCTCTTGAGGCCCGATGGCGTCACTTTCAAGATCATTTGCACCTCTCCTCATGCTGTCTTCTCTGCCACATTTCCTTCCCAGTGAGAGTCTGAGGTTCACGGTGCTGTGGGAGGCGTCTCTCCTCATCGTGGTCCAAAGACGTCCTGGCCACAGCTTCCCTCTTTGATCCATGCTGCACCCTCACTCCTTAACAGAGTGTGGGGGTGCAGAGTGAAGAAGAATGGTGACTCTGGGATCCTGGGGAGTCTCTTCACCTCTTTGGCCTTCAGTGTTTTTGTCTCTATCGTGAAGGTTTTCCAGGTGGTCACAGGATTTCCCTAGGGTATGCCATAGGGTCTCTTTCTCCCTACCTCCAAGTCCATATTTTATCTGTATGTTGTGTACGTATACGTAACTATGAATTCCTGCTGCCCCCATTTTCGATATCACTGGGTTACTAGGTAAGGTCAGGGTCCCTGGATGCAGAGGTAGAGATGAGGGGTTTCGCTTGCACAGGATTTGTTGCGGGGGTGGGGGAGCTGCTCTCATGAGAAGGGAAAGAGGGAAGCAGGATGGGGAAGGACCTGAGCGAGGTGGTATGTCAGTGGGAGACCAACCTCAGCCCACAGGAGAGCTCCAGAGCATGAAGTGCACCCCAGAGCTGTCCCACCTTAAGGTAAGGGGCACCCCCTTTTGTACCCCCACACTAGTCAGTCATTGCTTGTGTGAAGGGGTGGGGCATAGAACCTCCCAGGTGAGGTGGCTCCCGTTTAACCAAGGATGACTCTCTATAGAAGAGGCAGCTGTGAGCTGCTGGCCACTGGCATGCAGCCAGGGCATGGGTGCCCCCGCCTTGTGAAGGACTTGTCCTCCTCCCTCTCTATCCCCAGTCAGTCCTGCAGACCACCTCTGGGTCCTCAGCCTAATGCTGACTTTAGAACCTAGGGCCTTCTGTGGGTCTCTGAGGTCCTGTGACCTGGTCCTGGCCTGCTTGTCTTCCCTGTCTGCAGCCCCTCCCTGCTCCTCCCGCTGTGATCCTGCCCCACAGATGCTTGTCAGGTGTGTGAGGGGAGTTGGTGGTGGTGGCGGTCATGGTGACAATGGTGATGGTGGTGGTTATGATGATGATGATGATGAATGTGGTGGTGGTGGCGATGGTGGTGGTGATGGTGATGCAACTAACTTTGGCTGAGTACCAGGAGCTCTCCAAGGTGCTCAACACCTGTCATTTTCAGTCTTCACAACAGTCATGCCAGGTTGGTTCTGTCAGCCAATTTTACATCTGAAAAAAACAGGTTCCCAGAGATTGAGTGACTGATGTCATATGGTTTGTAAGGGATGGAGCTGGGAACTCCCTCAGACCCTGGACTGCATTATTTGAGGCGAAGATGCAACCCAGCTCCAGAGACTTTAAATGGGAGGCTAAGAAGTCCTTGGAATCAAGAAAGCAGTGAAAGGCAGAAAATAGTTCAGTGCCAAATTGTGTCATGAGAGCACTGGGGTCCCAGGGTGATGGATGCGGTAGTGGGGGCGCTGGCATCCTTAAGGAGAGTCTCTTGGAAGGGGCAGCCTTGAGCTGAGCCCTGAAGGGAGTGGGAGCAGCAGTCAAACCCGAGCAGAGGCCCTGGGCTCGGCTGTGTCACCTCCCCCGGAAGGCTGCTTTAGTAGGTCAGGAGGAAGGGACAGGAGGTTTGCACACCGGGGCTTTCAGATGCTGGCCGAGCCAAGTGGGTCCCTGCCTCATTCTCCCACGTCTCCAGCTAACAGGCAGCGCACTGAGTGGCACCAGGCCACTGATTCCCCCCAGAGCGTCTGTCCTGATGTGATGACTGGGGCTGAGCCCCGACTGGATGCAGGACTGACGGCCCGTCCGATGTGGGGGAAGGGTGGTGGAGCCCGAAAACCCGGGCTCTGACCAGTTTTCTCTGGTGGGCTGCATTTTCAGCATTTTCTTCTGTGTTGGTCTCTTCTTCCCCTGCAAACATTTTTACTAAAGCCACCTTGGTCACTGAGGATGGGAGATGGGAAAGAGAATTAGGAGAGGCAGGGAGGGGCCCTAGATCCGAAGCTGAAATTTAGCTTCCCTTGGAGGACGTATAGGTTAGGTCATCTCCATGTTGGGCCCCTTCCAGCTGGGGTCATTTAGCTGTCATGTGATGCGTGTCATTCTGTAATGTCAAATGATGTAATTAGCATCTGTTTGCAAAGAATGTTATGCAAGGATGTGGCATGCTCTTAGAAAATTATTTCCAAGTGAACATGTCTAACCTCCCATTAGCATATATGGAATGGTTGTAGAGCAAAGAAAGACGTCACAAAACATACAGACGTGTTAACTGACTGCGTGAGCCATCCCCACGCCCCCCAAACTCTCCAACACGAAGACAAATCATTTCCCATGCATCCAGCTAGATGCTCTTTCGACTTTGAAGAGGAAAAAGCATCAGTGAGGTTATGTGACTTCCATAGAGAATTTATGCAAATGTGTCCACTGAGGCGTCTTTGAGGCCTTCTCCCTTTTCCTGAGCCCCGGTGCTTGCCCGAGGGTCACCCTTCTCTGACTAATACCGGTGTCACCTCTGTGACACGGCATTACACGTAATGCATATGCTGACATAGTTAAAGTCTCTCATCTCATTGAGAAACTTTCAGGAACCAGATAGACCGACGTGCTCCCCCGCGCCGTCCTGCTCCCGTGAACGGAGCTGTGGCGTGTTGGGGTGCCAGCCGCTTTGCAGAGCTTCCCCCCCCCCCCCACGTGTCGTCAGCGTTTGTAATGGAAGTCGTGCAAGGATAAAGCTGTCTCTTCCCAGTGCAAATTCCATCCCCTGGGACTATTTTGTTAGTCAGTTGTGCTTTTCATAAAGTTTTAAGAAATGATCTCTAGCATGTTATCCCTTGGTTTTAATTTAAATATTTTTGTTTACTTTTTAATTCAAGGGACTCGAAACCACACTGCCTCAGTTTATCTCTTATGAAGTGGGAAGTAGGTTCTTGTGACATACACGTTTATCATAAGGATTCATTTTGCAAGAAGGCAGCTTATCTTACATCAAAGATTTTTATGTCAAAGTTGCCATTTAATGGAAAAATAGTACAAGCCACTCTGTTGCTCGCCAGAGGCATGCTGGTCATTTTGCTACGTGCTTTATATAGTTATAAAGATTACTTACTTTATCACCGTGAAACGCCGCTCCTTTCGCTGTGGCCTGTATGACTCATACCTTTGTTTCTGTATTTTCTATCCTGTGTCCTCTCCATACTTCCATCTGGATGTTTTCTACTGACTTACCTTCTGGGTCACTGCTCGTCCCTCCTGTCATGTCCAAGCCACAGTGACCTGCCTCTCCTCCCGCATTCCCCACACTGTAGCCATTGCCTGCTGCTTGGTTTCTCGGTCTCAGCCCCCTGCTGCTGCAGAGTCAGCAGGTGCCTTGAGACTAAGTGTGGGAGAGACTGTCAGCCTTGTCCCCTCCCCTTGGGGACCTTGACCCTTGCATTCTGGCTGCCTCAGCCCCAAGCTTTACGTCTTGTCTTCATTCAGCTCAGAAACTCGAGAGCTTGGTGTGTTAGCCAACACTTTACATTCAGTTCCTCCACCTCTCGTCCCGCATCACCTCCAAACCTGTGAACAGCTCGGGGAGAGTGCTGCTACCTGCTGGGGTCACCTCAGTGTTCTGTCTTGCTCCCTGGGGCTGCCTCGCTAGTTCCCTGAGACCTTTACACAGGTGCGTGCGTGTGAGGGGTGTGTGTGTGTGTGTTGGTGGGTCTTCTGTGTTACTCTGTTATTGTTAGAGATGCAAATTCCTCAGTTTGCTTTTAACAAATCTGCAGACTTGTGAGAATTATAAACGCCCCGATAACATTTTAACTGCCCTTTCAATCATTATGACCATAGAGATAAAAGGAAAAGATGTTTCACTTCAGCAGATTTCTCATGTCTCAGAGTGCCCGCGAGGTATCGTACGCAGAAATGGAGTTGGGCACGGAGAGCAGAGAGAGAGTGAGACAGGATGCGGGATGGATGGACCAAAAGATGGACCAAAAGGGGCTCCCTTAAAAAAACACTTAGAAGGTTTCCCCCACACCAGTTATCTGGCTTGATGCTAGTGGCTTATTTGCTGCCCTTCTGTGTTATTTGCTGACTTAAAGTGAGGTCAACCCTTCCTGTTTTCATGGAGTTTGCTGCTGTAGCTGCTAGTGAGCTAAGGACACCGAAAACCCTTCAGTCCTTAGAGCAAAGCAGCTGGGAGGCAGGCAGGGGTCTAATCCACACGGCTGGTCCGGGGGTGCACGGTGCTCAGGTCCTGCTCACTTAGGATCCTGGGGTGAGGGCTGGAATGGAGTCACCTGGGCATTCCCCCCGGTAGTAATGCAGATCTTCCTTTGACCCGGTGGATGGGATCGTTGGTTTGATGGTACTTGCACTTGGTCTCACCAGTGAAAATTCCGTGATTCCACCAAGTAAAGGAGGCACCAGACTTGGGAGACTTTTGACTGACGACCACCTCAATGCCCAGGATAAGGGGGCAGAGTGTCGTCTCCTTTGATAGTGACCCATGTGTGGCCAGTACCTGCCTGCCATGGGCCTTGCTGGGGGAGTTCCCATCGGAGTTACTGCTGTTTCACTTTTGGAGGGAGGTCATTAAACGAGGAGCAAATGCCAAAGAGCTCTCTGACACGCAATGGGGGTCCTGTGGGATGGCACCTCCGGCGTGCTGCCCCGAGCTCCGCACTCCTACCTTCCTCAGGCCCCAGGAGGCCCTGGGGTCCTCTCTAAAGCCCCCAAGAAACCATCTCTGCACTGCGGTGAGCCGAGGAAGGAGGAGGGTGTGGTCCGAAGGAGGGTGGAAGCCTGGAAAGACGGATGGACAAGCTGATGGTGTTGGCAGAGGGCCCGAGGTGGGTCTGTTCACCACTTCCGAGGAAGTCTGACCTGGACACCGGGGCTGGGGAGTACTTCTAGGGAAGAGAAAAGGAAGCTACGAGTTCCTGAGTCGTTACCTCACCTCTGAAATAGGAACAATAGCCTCCCAGCTGAGGTGTTATGTGGAAGATGTGGGGTACCCCAGGGCCCCGTGTTTGGAATACACGTGGTAGCCAGGAGATGTTGTTACTTCTGTGTCCCCCGCCCCGATATTCAGCCCCTCCCCCAAGAATAACAGCGTCTCACCGCCGTATTCCAACGGGAAGGATTTAAGTGCAGACCCCTGACGTAGTCACCCTTAAAGACACCGAAACACGTTTATTGGGAAGGGCGTGACGGTGGCTCCTGTTGGCTACTGGCCACGCCCCCGGCAGGCTCTACGTCCTGCTTGGCCGAGTCAGTAGGCAGAGCTGGTCTGGATCCCAGGTGTGTGTGTGGCTCTCAGAAAGAGTGTGGATGTTAAAGATCTGTTGCTAAAATCCGAATTTCAGGGGAATTTTCTGGAAGCAGTTTGTCCAAAGCGTCCCCCATCAGTCCCTTGGAGAGTCCCGTATTGTATTGATGCTAAATGATTGAATGTAGTCCCAGCTGAACACAGATATACATCATCTGCTCTGTATTTGTGTCCAGAGTCCTGTCCTCCTCGCCCCCAGCTCAGCGGCCATGACGCGGCCACCGCTGTGTCCCCGCCACACTACCCAGTTCGGACTCCTTCTCTGCTCCTGGGCTGCTGCTGGAGGTTTCTGCTCTGCCCCCAGCTCTCTTAGTGTGTCCTACTCATCAGCTCCAGGCAGCTCTGAGGAAATACAGGGGACCCCCCATTCTTCCTCGGAGGCAATCGCAGTAAAAACAGAAAGAAGAAACAAAACAGAATAAAAACCCTCTTAACTGTGCTTAACCTGATGTCTCCTCAACTCATTTGACCACAGACCCTTTTATTTACGTCTCTCCTACAGAACTGGGGTTCAACGAACCCATCTTAGGGGAGGCCACTGCAGTTCGTTATGGGCTGCCACCCACTTGCTTGTGAAAGTGCTTTGAATCCAAATGCTGCCCGGTAAGGGCGTGCACAGAAGCATGCTGTGTGCCGTTAGAAAGGTACCCCGATGGGGGGCCGCCTCCAGGATGTACTTTGTGCTAAGTGAACACAATAAAGCAGTGTGTGATGAGCTACCAGCTGCCCTTGTGTGCTTAGACCGCATGAATACCCCAGAACAGGCATGTCTGGGTATTGGGGAGCGGTGGGAACAGACTCCTCAGTGTGTCTCTTGGGAACTTTAGAAAGTTCTGTTTTGAACACAGCACTGATCTGCTCCAAACTCCACCAGACGTCACACAGATTGTAGTGTGAAGTCCTTGACTCCGCTCGTGACGCTGTGGTTGGCCTCTGCCTGCCCACCCGCCATCCCTCAGCTTCTCTCCTACCTGCCTGGGCCACTCCTGTATCCTTCTGGCTCTGTCCCATCTGTCCTGTGACAGATGCAGAGCAGCGGGGACTTGGCTCATTGGTGCCACTTGTCAGGCTTACCCTGTTTCACTCGGAAGCTCACCTCCCTCAGAGCATGCCGGCCCCAAATGCAGGACCACCTCCCTTCCCCCCTCCTCTAACTAACTAGTGAGCCTCGGGGCCCAGAGTACCCAGGAGGCTGTGATACCTGTGCAGAAAGGCCAGAAACTGCAGGGATGAGCACATGGGGTTCAGAACCAGCCTTGTGCCCGGGGGCACTTAGCCTTGCACCTGTGTCACCCTTGTATTATCCACGGAGGCACAATACGCCCTAGCGTGGTCGTGTTGCTCGTCTCTCCGGAACACTGAGCGCAGGGGCTGGCGCCGCGCGGGTGCTCGTCGTGTGCTCGTCGTGTGCTTGCTCCCTTCCCTTCCCCGGCTCCCCTGCCGTGGCTCCGGACCTGTCGTTTCCGTGGGTTGTAGCATCCTGGGGCCCCAGGGGACAGAACACGAGGCCAGAAGTGAGACTCGCATCCCAGATCCGCTGACGACGAGCTCTGGGAAAGACGCCGGGCCCCTCCGTGTCTGTAGGTCTCCTTTCCTCACACAAAAATCCATATTTGTCTCAATGCAGAAGCGCTTTGATCATCGAAACAGCACGAAAGCACGGGGCTAGCCCTGCAGGGAGAGCGCGCTTCTAGGAGTATTTGGAGGGTCAGTACGGTAATGTCTTCCACATGCTGAAGAGAAGATGACTTACCACCGTGCCAGGTGGAGCAGAGAGCCCCCACCCCAGAGTGACCCTGGACAAGACTCTAACTGTTCTCGGCCTCAGTTACCTCATCGAGAATATGAAAATCCTAAGATCCTCCCTCCCGGGGGTGGTCGTGAGGACCCGAGGAGGCTGTGCGTGGGGGAGGCCTCGGTAAGCCGTGAGCTGCCCGGCGGACGCCAGCCAGCACGGGCGGCTCACGGCGCGCGTGTGTGTGTGTCGTTTCAGCGGAGAGTCCAGGACGTCATCAGCCCCATCGTGTTCGAAGCCGCCTACAGCCTGGGCGAGCACGTGGTGGGAGCGGAGGAGCGGGAGCTGCCGGCCCTGACGCCCGTGCTCCGCTGGAAGAAGGGGCAGAAGATCGCCCAAAAGAACCAGGTCAGAGCACGGAAGCCCCCAGCCGGGCCCCCGAGGGCTGGTACTGGGAGTGGCACCCTGGGGGGCAAGAGGCCAAGGCACGCCCCCTCCGCGCCTCGCTTTTCCTGACCCGCAAAAGGATGCAAGTTATGGTTTGGGGCATGGCTTCTCACAACCACATGATTTAAACACGTTGAGTTTACGCTCACGCAATTGGGAAATTATCCCTTTGAGGTCACGAGCTGACCCTTTGGCCCTTGAACTTGTGCCTGGTCCCCGGACTGTTCCCTTCGATCGGCATAGAGTAGGTGCTCCATCCATGTGTCATGGAGGGGGAGTGAGTGGGGTGGAGGAAAGGAACTTCGTCATGCTAGAGTGGGTGCTTGAGTGCCCAGCTCGCGAGGGTATGGGAGCCAGGGCAGTGTGAGCGCAGGGGGCCCCCTTCCCTGCCCGACACTCATGGGGTCCCACGAGGTGCTATTACGTAGAAGAGCCGTGGAGGGGAGCGGGGTGCCGGCCATCTGGGGCCACATGAGGCTGCGGTGAGCCTGTGAGCTCATTATGTGCAGCCTCACTGGCCCGAGCCATCTGTGAGACATGTGGTGCTGACTACCATGCAGGAAATATGTGAGGAATCTGTGGTCCCAAGTCTGCTTTACATCTTTGTTTAACACCCAAGACTGCCACAGATCCGGGACCCTGGGGATGGTCAGGCAGAGCTGGGGCAGAGCTGTGGAACCCCCACCCCACCCCCCACCCCCCCATGGTTTCCTGACTGCGCTGAGCTTGCGGAAAACGGGCAGATCCGTGAGCCACGCCTCGCAGGTTAGAGTGTAAACACAAATGCAGGGAGGTGCTTGGGGTTGGACAAGTCATCCAAACGCTCAGTTAGGTGGCGAGACTGCCACCAAGGCTTCCCCGTTTTCTCCCAAACGGGAGGGGTCTTGGGTCTTGGGTGGGATTTCTCTGGAGCAGAGCCTGTGATGGGGGTTTGGGAGCACCTGGCCCAGTGAGGCTGCGCTCTCAGGAGAAGTGTGTAAGGAGATGAGGGGAGCCCGGCCTTGGCCTGGGGCCGGGAACTCGGGAGCATGGAATCCACGGAAGAGCTCGAGGCCGGCCGTGGGTGCGGGGACGAGGGGCGGGGAGCGCGGGTCTCTGCGGAAGGATGCAGACGGGAGCGGCCCGCTGCCTGCGCTCACAGCAGCCGGGGCCGGG
>PVJL010004952.1:66975-118465 GCA_004026885.1 Lyroderma lyra
GGGGGGGGCGGGGGGCGAGGGAGAGGCCAGGGAGCCACTGGGTATCTGGGGGGAGGGGGTGGACGGGTGGGCGTGAGGGTACGCACGAAGAAGATGAGGGGTGAGGAAGACAAGATGAAGAGGCAGGCGGGGCAGGAAGCTATGACTTCTCCCCTGACAGGAAGTAACCATGTGTCATCTCCTGACAGCAGAGTGGGGTGAAGCGGTCACTCTGGGGACTCCCTAAATCAGTCCTTGGGAATCTCTGGGTAGCTAGGTCCCTCGTGCTAGTATTGTTCCCTCCGCTCTGTCAGAGGCCTAAGGAGCTCGCGTGATGGAGTGCTCCTGACTCAGAGTCCTCAGGGCACTCATTTCAGGGCACTCTGTGCTTGTTGTGTCTCTCAAATTACCCAACGGGAAAAGACAGATAAAATGAATAAAAAATAAGATGGCCCAGTGAGGCAGCCGCCTGTGCTGTGGAGCGTCTTGCTGCCCTGGGCAGAACCCCACTCGCATTTCTATGGCCGCAAGGCCCAGAGCGTGAGGAGCACTTCGAGCCTTCCCTGACCTTTCTAGATTCAAGCATCCTGAGCAAAGCCAGGGATGCAGGGACAGATCCGTGTGAGCATGATCTGTTCTCGGCTGCTTCAGGTTCAAGGTGGCCAAGCATGAGTGTTTATGTCAGTGCTCTCTGGGACCCCATTGGCATCATTATAAATGGGTAAATCAGAACCGGATGGTAGATACAACCGTGCAGGCAGGGGCGTTGGCCCACAGAGAGTCTGGTGATTTTCTGGAGTGAGTAGAAATACAGAAGAGTGTGGGTGGGTGGACCTTGCACTATACATAGAGGTCGGATGCCTCTGTGCCCCCGGATCTGGAGAGGCTGTAGCTGTGGCCGGACCAGCAGTCACAGAGGATGCGCACGTGAGGGCAGGGGCTGAAAACAGGGACGGGTGGTAGGTGATGGCTGGTGTGTAGGAGAGTTGGCCTTCCACCCCCACCCCCACCCCGACATGCTTCAGGCATGCAGGATAGCAAGCAGCCAGGCATGTTCTTCTCCAAAGAATCGAATAAACTGCTTGAGAGAGAGTGGGGTTAGGACGGTCCCCCAGAGGGAAGCCTTGCTTCTGGCATTCCTCCAAATGCAAGAGCCGGCTGCCGCCCCCACCATCCTCCCAAACACGCCCCCAGATTTTCCAATCAGCCCTTTTACCTTATTCTAAAAAGTGAATGAACAACCAAGGAAACCTGAGATGGGGTCGGAGGGAAACGTGGGACATGAAAAAATAATAAACGAAGCTACAGAATGACTGACTTAGGAGGAAATAAACTATTCTGGGAAGAAAAGAGATTATAAAAATTTAAAAACCAACTTAACCGCTATATAATAAACCCAAGGAGACCTAAGGATAGAGTCCATTCATTATAAAAGTAGAATTTCTTTTTGTTTTAAAGGGAAGAACCAAAGAACAAGGCAAGAGTTCTTGAAAATAATGATTGCAGAGCCAAACATTTAGCAGGATTAGAGATAGTGGTAGGAAACCTCCCAGTTAGCAGAAACAAAAGACACATAGTGAGGAGAACTAAAGAAGCAGTCTACAAGGTCCATATCCAAGTAATAGGAATATCAGGAAAGTGAACAGACAAAATGAAGAAGAAATTATAAGAGAGGTCATGGAATAAAATTTCCCAGGGTTAAAGAGATTTTTATTTTTAATTTAAAGGACCAAAATGTCCTAGCTCATACATCATTTGAAATGTCACTACTCCTGAGACTTAAGGGGACTTTTAAATGCCCCCAGGACGGGGAGTGCAGGGTGGTGGTGCGGGGATTATGTGTTGGCTCACCGCAGAGTTAGACTCGTACCATGTGCTCCATCAGAGCCCTCTAGCAAGATTGGGCGCTGGCTAGTAGGTGGCGAAATAAGGGTTCACAGTTCTGAAAGGAAATGATTCTGAAACTGGAATTTTATACTTAGCCTAATAGGGAAGTATGAGGTCAAAATAATTTTTCAGACAAGCAAAGACCAAGAAATTTTACCCCTCTAATGACCCCTGCAAGGCAACTACCTGAGGTATGCACACAAGGGTACATAAACAAGGGTGACATTAGAAGAAGCAGAGGTGTGGGGGTGCACAAAATGGGGGGAACTAACTTCCAAAAGTCCAATGACAGGAAGTCCCTGCATTATAACTGCACGGCGAGTCTAACAAATATTCATTATACAGTGTAGATGGAATATATTTCTTCCATGGATAAGAAAACAGTGAAGGCAATCAAAAACTCCCAAAATAGAAAAATAGAAATATGGTCATTATGGCATCGTTCAAATACAAAACAAATTTAAATATGGCGGGATTTTCAACAGGAGAACAAGGAAGAAAAAGACCTTAATACTAGAAATATTTTAAGTAAAAGTTGAGTATTCTAGGAGTTCTACTCTGAACCTGTGGAGGAAGAGATGTAATCATGACACACTCGTATGGGCTTTACTGGGAGCAATCACCATGTATCCATAAAAGCATTAGCACTAGTTATGGGTGTTCAGTATTTATAATCAAGCCCAAATCAGAGCTGTGGTTACAGTATGAAGTATAAATGTCATTAAACTTGAGTGGGTAGTGATAAAAATAGAACTACAGAAGTTTTCTCAACATCTTAATCTTTCAAATTAGTAGGCCAAGAGATAGTGTGTAAAACTTGATGAAACAAGAAATAGCTGCTTACTACTTAGAAGGGCAAGGTCGCCAGTAGAGCAATGCGTCTTCAGTTTGGTTTCTGGACCAGCAGCATCAGCCTCTCTCGGGATCTTGTGAGAAATGAGGATTCTTGGGCCTCACCCCAGACCTGCTGAACCCCACACTCATGGGCTGGGGCCCCGCCACCCGGGTTCCGTCAGACTGACCCGGTGGGTCTGGCACAGCTAACCTTCGAGAACCACGGCGGTACAGGAGTTAAGAGTACTGATTTGCTTATGAAAATTAGGAAGGTGGCTGGGAGGGGGGCCACGACCTAAGTGAGATAAATTCTTGTCTATCATGGCAGGAGTGCAGTAAGGTAATGTCTAAGCCTGATGAATCCAGAAGTGGTGGTATCGGCATGTTTTCTAGAGATGTGGAGTGATCATCAAAAGAAACAGATAGGGACATGGGGAGCAGTGGTGGGGAGCAGTGGTGGACCCTGGGGAGCAGGACGCAGTGTAGGGAGGTGTATAGCAAAAGTGGTCATTTCTTTTTTAACCATCTGATGCTTTAGCTGAAATTAAAATGACAGAAAAAAATATTGTCCTTAGATTGGTAAAATTGTCCAGGAGCCTGAGGAAAATTCTGGGAGAGTGATCCTTGCTTACTATCCTTTTGCTGATAATTAAAAAAAAAAGATAATTAAATGATCTTCCTCCATGTGTCTTCCAGATGTTGGCTCAGTTTGAGGGAAAGCAAGATTCTGAGAACCAGGCCCACTCTAGGAAGCAGTGCTGATTTTTAACGTGTGCATGTGTACATGCATGTGTGTGCAAGTGCGCACACATGTGTGCATGCACATGTGCATGCATGCATGCATGTGCATGTGTGCGTGTGTGTGCTTGTGTGCATGCACGTGTGTGCATGAATGCACTTATGTGTGCATGTGCACGTGTGTATGTGGGTACGTGCACATGCCTGTGCATGCATGCACACGTGTGTGCATGTGTACATGTGTGTGTGCATGCATGTGTGTGTGTGTGTAAAGGACAGCTCCACAAAGGGCATCTAGCCTCTTCAATGGGAAGGAATGAACTCTTTGGAGCTCTTTAAGTCACGGAGCCAGCTAACATTAGGATTTAAATGCCTTAGTCTCTTCCGTTACAAGGCACATGATTGCACACGGGGTTATGCAATGGAGTGGATTTAATCAGGCCATCGCGTAGAGTCAGGGTCTGTCCCTGTTGATGGTCTAGTTTGGTGGAATCGATAACAGTGTATATAACACAGAGACAGGGAGCAGAGCATGTTGAGTGCAGGCTAACTGACGGACCCAAGTCTTTTTGCAGGGAGGGGAGTGAGAGAGGCAGACAGGAGGCAAGACTCCTCTCTGCAGGGTGAAGAACAGTCTCGGGGGAAGGTGGACTTTGGGGTAGGTGCTGAGTTGTGTGGGTGACTTGTGGGGTTGCCCAACCTACCTCTAATGCTGAGGGTGGGTTGGGATTCTGGATGCTCTGGGAATAATGGAACCGGGATGCCTAGGCCTCGTTGTACAGCCTGATGAGCATAGGTTTCCCCTTTAAAATGTAAGGAAAGCAAAGGCCTGTCTCTCTCTCCTTGGGGCGTGTTTGATACCAAAAACCCTAACTTATTTTATCCATCAACCAGAAGAGTATTTATAATAAAAGGACTGTCCAAGAGCAGTTCAATCAATTGAGTGTTTACTACATGTAAGACCTTGATAAAAAGATAAAACGTGCACTCACTCGGTCATCTTCCAAGTGAAAAGTGAGCTACTTGAACATTAATTTTTAATGTTAAATCATCCCTATCTGTCCCTCCCACCCCACACCCCTCTATGCCTGGTGGGAGGGCCTACAACCCCATGCCAGCCTGGACATTAGGTCCTGCTTTCCTGCCTGAAGTGCCCAGCCAGCCTAAAATGCCTTTATTTACAGCGTGGAGGTTTATTACCATATATAAAGTCCGGATGGGCAGCTGAGGGGTCGGGAGGGTCGAAACAGAACAGACTAACTCTAGGTATCAGAGCAGGCAGCTTTCCGAGACCATCCAATCTGGGGGTTCCAGATTATGCACCTGGGTTCTGGGGAGCAGTGTGGCCCAGCAGGGGAGGAGAAGGGGTGATAGAAGAAGTTCCCACCCGCTGTCCTGATTTCAACCAGATCAACCCTCCCGTTCCAGGCATCAGCTTCCGGGTAGTCTTCTAGGAAGGGCACCGCGGTGACGGTGACGCACGTGGGAAAACCGTCCGCTTTGGAGTGCGTGTGAGGGGGGCGTAGTTAGTTCACCCTCGTTGCTGACCAGAGAAGCATCTTAGGTGTCCCCTCCAGGGCTGGCCCCAAAGCCAAGGAGAGGGCCTCTCGCCTTTCAAAGTCTGGGTTGTACCCTCTAGTGACCCGTTGAATTTGCAAATGTCTTATCCGTGTTGTGTTTTATTTATCTTGTAATTTGTGGAAGGAGTGTGTTCCGGTCCCCCAGAACTCTTTTTCAGAGAAAACAGCGTTCTCTTCCCAGATCTTCAAGCGTGTTGGATGTGCGCCTGCACTGCCCTGCCTTATTTAAAAGCTTGCCTGCAAGCAGTGTGTGAGCGTGCGTGCGTGTGCGTGTGCATGTGTGTGCGTGTGTGCATGTGTGTGGGGTGTGTGTGTGCGCATGTGTGTATGTGTGCGCGTGTGTGCATGTGTGGTGTGTGCGTGTGCATGCACGTGTGCATGTGTGGTGTGTGCGTGTGTGTGCGTGTGTGCATGTGTGTGGTGTGTGTGTGTATGTGTGAGTGTGCGTGTGCGCATGTGCGGTGTGTGCACACGTGTGGTGTGTGTGTATGTGTGTGTGTGGTGTGTGTGGTGTGTGTGCATGTGTGGTGTGTGCGTGTGTGGTATGTGCATGTGTGTGTATATGTGTGTACGTGTGTGTGCATGTGCGTGCGTGCGTGTATGTGTGTGTGTGTGTGTGTGTGTGTGTGTGCATGCGCACGTAAATGAGCAAGGGCCAGCATCTGGGCAGGAAAGAAGCATGAGCTCCACCCTGGTTACCTTCGGAGATGGGAGACCCTGGGCCCCACTGGAAGAAGCAGCAGGGTCTTGGGCCACACACACAAGACACTCACACTAACGATCGCTGATGAGCTAATAAAAAAAAAAAAAAGCTGCAGCAAAATCTCATCACATTTTCAGAAAGTTTATGAATGTGTGTGGGGCCGTGTGCAAATCCGTCCTGGGCCGCATGCGGCCTGTGGGCCGCGGGTTGGACAAGTTTGGTTTAGGAAATCAAAGGCAAGGCACTGCTGCTTGAAATTATCCCTGGGGTCCCATTTAGGGGATGTTCTTGCAAAAAGGGGGGAGAAGTCATCCGGTTTTAGGGCCGTGTTCCTCACTCCAGCTGCCTGACTACCTCTGGCTCAGCGGCTTTTAGAAGCACAGCTTCCGTGTTGCCCCTTTCCTCTAGCCCATTTATTAATATTTGAACTTGTTGGTTGGTTGGTTGTCTCTTGTGAATACTTAACAGCAACTTTAAAAAAGAAATAAATGAAATCTAGAACACAAAAGATTCCAGGGAGAAAATCAAGGGAGAGAATTTCCAGGCCTGGGCAGCAGGAGGTCCTTAAGGGGAGTTGAGGGCTGATTTTTGAAGTTGGAGTTGGAGAGAGAGAGGAACCATGTGGCCTGTGAAAGGCCACCCATCCCAGGCTGTCGCGGGCAGGGCGCTGCGTGAGCCCGGGGCCTGGGCAGTCCTGGCGGGGCAGGAGCTCACTGAGCCACCGGCCCCCTCTCGGTTATTCACAGTGACGCCTCGGGACAGAGGAAGCTGTTCTCCCAGCTGCAGGGCCGTGGAGCAAACCAAAGGATGGCCAAAGTCAAGGGCTTCCTCTGCCCAGCTGAAGCAGAACTGGTGCTGTGTTTGTGTTTAGAGGGAGACTGACAAGACTTGGTGTGTGCTCCCATTATTTCAAAATCTCAAAGGATGGCTTGTACAGACCCTGAGATACAAGGAATTTTTTGGCTTAAATTTTCTAAAGTATTTGTGTTTCATTGACTCTTATGGATGTGATAGAATTTAGAAAGGAACTCTGCGTGACCTGATTTTAAATACCAGGCAGTGAGACTCTTTCTTCACTTGGGTACAGGGCTGAATAGAGCAAAAGTTCCTGGGACCACCCTGAGCTCTTACACTGTGCCCCACGGAGGACAGTTCGGAAGATGAGCCCATTGGAACAGAGTTGGGAGGGACAAACCTCTTACACCCAGGCCGTGACACACACACACACACACACACACACACACACACACACACACACCCCAGCTAATGCTGTGCTATGTGCCAGGGCTGCAGGCATGAGTTATGTGTGGCTGGGCCCCCGGGAGCTTACGTGGGACTACGGGAGGAACAACGCTTCAGAAATGTCCCTCCTGTTGTCCAGGCAGGGACTCTCTGCACACTCGTACAATCCATCACTTATTGTGGCTTAAAATGGCCTTCTTGTTCGGTCCCTTTGGGGCGGGATTCGAAAAGCTCTCATTCCCACCCAATTCAATTGTCCTGTTTTCTGAGGCCTCAGCACGGGACTCGGCTACCATAGCAACCCTACAAACAGTGTCTAACCTATGTCAGTGATTGAATACATATATTTAAAGCTCACATCAAGTCCAAGAAACTGGCCTTGCTCTGCACATGAATAGGCCAAGTCCCACTTCCCATCCCAGTCAGAAGGGAGACTTTTCCAGTGCAGGTCTGGGTGTGACACACGGGTGCCTCGAGGCCTGAGCGCTGCTGTGCTTTCCTCTCTGAAGTCAGCCTTGGCCAGGGGGGCCGCTGAGGCCCTGGGCCACATGAGCCCTGGGTGCCCTGGCCTCGGATTCCAGCATCGTGAGGAAACCACAGCCAGCCGCAGCCTCTGTGCTCTGGCTCAGCAACGAAATGTCACTTGAGCAGGATCCAGTGTGGGTTTTTTTTTCTTTTTTTCCTTTTTTTCTGGCCTGAAGGGAATCAGGAAACCAATCGCTGAATAGTCTGGAATAGATTCGGCAAACCGTACAGCTTGTGGGCAAATCCAGCCTGCTGCCTGTTTTTGCAAATAAAGTTTTATTGAGACGCAGCCACGCCCCTTCCTGTCCATGTTGCGTGTCGCTGCTTTCCCTCTACACCCGCAGACTGAGTCGTCGCCACAGAGACCCGGTGGCCCACCAAGTCAGAAAATACTTACTGTCTGGCCCTTTACAGAGCAAGTCTACCCACCCTCCCCGTGCTCAGAGAAGCAGAATAAGATCTTGGGGAGAAGCCGAGAGTGAGTTTTAAAAAGAAAACTGTGTTCTCCAGGGAAAGCTAAGGTGCAGACGAGGGGGCGGGAGGACGTGGCATGGAAATGTGGTCCACGCAGCCGAGGAGGCTGCTGGGTGCCCAGTGCGCGGCTCTCCGAAGCCTGGGGGAAGGCGGTCTCCTAGGCAAGAGGGTTCAGCGCCTGTCGCCAGAGAGGAGTGGGGGGTGAGGGCTGCTCAGATGTGTTCTCACCTCCCAGGAGGGCTTCTTCTGGGTTTAAAAGAAATAATGACGAGGGCTCTGCCAGCCAGCAGGCGGAGGCTGGAGCCAGGCAGCAGAGACTGCCGGCAACCAGCCCTGGGCAAACACGGCCGAGTTAGGATGTGCCCGGGCCGGCCACGCTGACTTTGCCCAGGAGCCTGGGTGGGTGTGGACGGATGTGGGCGGAGGAGCATTTCGGAGGCTCAGGGTGGAGCTGTGGGGGCCGTTCTGGCAGCAACGTCGGCGGTTTGGCCCACTGACTTCACAGAGAACCTGTGCCCTTCGCACTTCGTGTAGGAGAAGTACTTGTCACTTGCTCCTGGAAACGCTGTGTCGTCAGCTGGCATTCCGAGGCCTCCGTCCGCCCACCCTTCTGCCCCAGGAAATGCCTCTCGGTTCCTTGGGAAACACAACGGTCATCTGCCCAAAGAGACGACTCCGGGTCCAGAGCACAGGAGCCGAGTGTGTCAGCCTCCCCAGTTCGTGGCATGGCCCTCGGCTCCCGGTGTCCTGCTGTTTGGCCTAGAAGACATCTGCATGCCTAATCTGGGGAGGGTCTCGCCTAAGCCAGGGGGCTTTGCCGGGCCTGGAACTTGCCGTCCTTTTTGGTTCGTACTGTTGCCCCTGGGAGGGAAGGCCATTAGCTTGCGAGTATTCCAACCTCGTATTGCTGGGTAACAAACCATCCCAAACTTGGTGGCTGCAAATGACAACAGTCATGTAATCGGCTCATAAATTGGAAATGGGCAGAGCTTGGTCGAGAGAGCTCACCTCTGCTCCGCTAGTGTCAGCCGGGGCGCGCAGTGTGGGTAGGGGACTCATTTCCGAGATGGCTCCCTCTTGCGCTCTGCAGGTGGCTGGCAGTGTCTCTCCACGGGAGCCTCTTTCTTGAAGGACCGTGGCTCCATCCCAAGAGCAAATGCCCCAGGGGAACTTGGAGGAACTTCCCGATTGCTTGTTCTGACCCAGCCTCAGAAGCCACAGCTGCCGCCACCACAGATTGGCCCAGGTTGGAGGCGGAGCGGGACGGCGGGGAGCTGGACTCCGCCTCTCTGTGGGAGGCCTGTCCCGGTCCCGTGGTGAAGAGCGCAGGGGGAGCGTTGTGCACTGATGTTTGGAACGTGCGGTGGTTCACGCAGGGGTGTATTCGTGTCAGCTCTGTGTCCGTGCTCATCTTACCCCGCTGTCACTTGGGAAGCCGCACGGTGTTGACGTGTGTGCACCGGAGTTGTCACTCACCTTTGCAGACGTGCACCATGGTGAACAGCGCTAAAACACACACTGTGGGACACCTGCCGGCTCCCACCGGATGAGCAAGACCGTCACTGAGGCTTTCCTAACGGTGGAAATTGAGTCCCAGGCTACTTTCTAAGCTGGTGCTGTATCTCCTCAGTAGAGTTTGTGCTCGGGTTTCGCTGGTCAGTGTAAGCACTCACATAACACGTGTACGAGGGCTGTCTGGAAATTATCCAGCCGTGTCATAGGAGAGGCATTATGGCTGGATCTTTTCCAGACAGCCCGTGTGTGTGTGTGTGTGTGTGTGTGTGTGTGTACGTGTGCATGTACCCGTGTGTGTGCACCTGTGTGCACATTAATGTATATGACAGATGTGGTGCTTGCCTTTGTTGGGTGGGCATTCAGCAGCACTGGGGGACTTGATAGCTACAGAAGCCAGTCTCGGGCACAGGAAGTAGATAGCCGAGGCCAAGGGAAAGTCAGACCAAGGACAGGGAGCTTTTACCAAGCCCCCGGTTCCTTATCAGGAGGCTGTGCATGTGCACATAGCTCAGGGACAGATGCTTCGTTTGGTTGGGGCTCTGGCTTTGACGTTGGTGAGCAGTGTATCGGCGTTGGCCCAAATGTGGGTGTCCACCATCAGCTCCCCATTTCAGAGGTCACCCCGGTGTCAGCGGAGCAGCTTCTATGCCAGGCTGTGGGGTGAATGAGACCCACCCAGTGTGCATCCTTATGGAGCATCCGCTTAGCAGGGGAGGCAAACAGGAACCGCAGTGATCACATCAGTTCGTTACAGCCGAGATGAGCAGCGCAAGGGAGAAGCCCATGGCACTGTGCACGCTCGCGACAGGGCCTCAGCGGCATGGCCCCGGCGGGCTCGTGGGAGGAGGAGGAGAGCTGTCGGTGCTCTAAGCAGAGGAATGTGGGGTTGACTTGCGGGGAGGCCCTGGGGTGGGGAGTTACACAGGCTGTCCCGGGGGCAGCTGGCACGAGAGAGCCAGAGTGACGGAGGCACCGAGGGCAGGGACCAGGTCTCACCCGATGGTGTGCCGCAGATAGAGGAGGTCCCGTCCTCTTCCTCGGTTCGCATCCGCTTCCCACCCCGCCCCCGAGAGAGTGGCCAGGTCGGAAGGTCTCCCTTGCCTGAGAAAGAGCCTGTCACCAGGGGCAGAGCCCGGTTTCGTGGGGCCCGACGCTTGCACAGTTTAGGAGGAGAGGGGATCTTGAAGGACAGAGCGAGTAAAGTTGTGAATTTGGAGTTGGGCGCACGGCCTCGGTGGGGACAGGTCGGTGGGGACCTTCAGCGTCCGTGTCCTCAGCTCGGTGGCAATGCCGCTGGTGGCGTTCCCCTCGTCCCTAACCTCAGAACGCCTCCCTCTCTCGCCTCCCCTACCCACGGGGCCTCAGCCACTTCCTCCTGTCTTCTCCTGGGCAAATAAGGTGCGCGTGTCGTCCATCGAAATCTCCTGGAAGTTCGGGCCTCTCCTCGCCCCCAGTAGTGTCCAAAAGCACACGGGAATTTCCTCTTTCTGCCCGAGACTTCCTTGAGTGTTTCCCCCCACAATCAAGGCAGGGAATGTTGGCTGGGACGCTGTGTTTTTCTGGAACTGGGACACAGGAATATGAATTTCCATAGGAAAAATGACTCCGTCTGGTCAGGTCTAGACTGTCTGCTGGCCAGCACGTCCGCTGGAGTCCACGTTGGCACGCCGAGAAGCCGTCTGCGGGCGGGGAGCAAATCACCTGGGACTGGGTTTGGGGGCGCGGGCGGGGCCGACAACCATGAGCAGGGACGATGGAGACGTTTAGGGGTGACTAAAACAGCCCCCAAATGGCAATGGCGCTTCCCTCCTAAATCTCAAAGCCATCAAAGCCATCTGACAACAGTGAAGAGTCTCTGTCAGTCTGGGACACCGGAGACTGCTGTCTATAGATGGGCGACATCAAAGAACTGGAGACCGGATGCGGGGGGCCCGCCGGGCAGGACCCGGAGGAGAAGACGCTGCCTCCGGTGCCCCAGCCGGTCTCCGCAGGTGGGCCCGGCCCGCTGGAAAGGTGTCGGCCGGCGCGCCCAGCTTCAGGCCCCCGTGCTGGGTGGGGCTTTGGCCGCCAAGACCCAGTCTTGGTTACAAAAAGGACACTGTGTCCCTGTTCACGACTGGCCGCCCGCCAAGACGCACAAAAGGACCCCTTCAGCGTGGCTGTGGTGCCCTCAGCCGAAGAGTCTACTTGCTTTTGACTTTTCCCTTTGGAACTAAACATTAGAATACGATCCCGTTGCCCAGGCCAAACCCATCTCCGCCGCAGGGTTTTAGCCTCGCAAGAGAGGGAAAGGGCCAGCCCGTAAGCTAGGAGTTCTTCACTCAGCTGGACTCGGGTCTGAGGGCGCCGGGGGTGTCCTCACACAGAGGTGGAGGGGACACCCACCATGGGCCCTTCTTGAAAAATACTTGTGCAGCCGGAGAAGTGAGCCAGGTGGGGAATGCCGTCCGCAGGCAGGACCACCGTCGCCTTAGGTTTCCTGAGAGGGACCCTCCCCGTGCCGGGGAGCTAGCTTCTTGGGAGGGGAGGGCGTCCGGGCTCACGGGAGGGGTTCCGCGGATTCGCAAGAGGGGAGGTGGCTCCTGTTGACTCACTTGCCATGAAATCCCGTTCCGACCTCCTTGTTGTGTCCCCTCGCAGACCGTTTTCGAGAGGAACTGCCGTTCCGAGGACTGTGCCGCTGACCTGCAGCTTCGGGGGCAGCTGCTGCTGTCCAGGTGAGTCAGCGCCCCTTTCACGGCGACGCTCTGGGAAGTCCCTTTGCCCTGACTCCAGGCCTGCGGCCTGGATGTGCAGGTTTCCCCACCGAAGAGGGGAAGCGAGCTGGTGGGTTACAGTGGTATTTCGTGGCTTTAAAAAAATGTACATTATGCAGTAATTTTAACAACAGCGATTGTTCGGGGCGTCGAGTTTGGTTTTTGTTTTGTTTGCAATTCCACATATCTCACAGTTTAGCTTACAGCTCTACCTTCTGTGAGTGTTTGTGTTTGCGGGGGGCGGGGGTATTGTTTGCATGCTGTATGAACTCGAACCCTGTGCAGTGGCAGCACGGAACTGCTTGGGACGATTCGTAGGACTGGACTGGCCACTGTGTAAAGGTTCTTTTTCTTCTTCCCACACTTAACAACAGCAAGTGATTGTTCAGTGACAGGACGGGGTGAGGGAGAGTCAGGCTGCCTGGCCCAAGGGGGCAGACAGTCTCTCCTGTTTCGGGGTTCCTGCCCGCAGTGTGTGGATCCCCCAGGCTGAAGGTGAACCGCACAGACGCCTCCTGTTTCCTCTTTTCCAGCCTCTTACTTCAGACTTCTTTCCGGAGGAGGCTGCCGGCCCGAATCAATAGCCACATTTCAGAGAATGGTTTCCTCTCAGGACAAGCCCTTCTGAAAGGACCAGAAAGCCTCTCCATGTGATTTATTGCCATTCTCAAAAATAGTCTTCCGTTTTGATAATTATTCTCTAAAATGCCAGGCTCGGTCCCTTATTTGTAACCATGGAAGTTAAGTTTGGGCAGAACGAAAGAAATATTCCCTTAAGAACCAGTGACTCCACTAGGACACGCATACTTATGGTGATAAATAAGCTATTGTTCACCAAAGGAAAATAATACTAAGATTCA
This sequence comes from Lyroderma lyra, assembly GCA_004026885.1. Taxonomy (NCBI): domain Eukaryota; kingdom Metazoa; phylum Chordata; class Mammalia; order Chiroptera; family Megadermatidae; genus Lyroderma; species Lyroderma lyra. The sequence goes on from PVJL010004952.1 coordinate 80,069, forward strand.
TTTTCTCTTTCATTTTAGTAGAGGAAAGGTGATGTAATCGCCTCCCCCAAACACATACGTGTAAATACTCCTGCAAATCACTTGAAAATTAATTAATATTAATTTTACTTGGGACAAAAATGGTAGGTTACAGTAGCACATGCTTTGCCAAGCTTGGACAATTACTTCAAACTGATGAAATGGATATTGGAATTTTTTAACATTGGTAGGAAGAACTTCCTGAGATTATTACGGAAACCAACTCTAAAGAAGGTTCATAAATTATTAGGTCATTACTTTTAGTTTCAAGTAAGTCTTCCAAAAAGTGTTCTACGGAAAAAGTAACATGATACAGAAATATGTGGATTTAGTTTATCTTGAGGCAGACTGTCAATGTTGGGCTTTTATTTCGGATTATAGATAACTCCATGCGGTGGAAAATTGTTCACTCGCCCGGTTAACTGTTAGGTCAGGTGAGTCCCAATGTTGTTGCAGTGAGGGGTGGTCACACACATCTATCGCTACTGAATTGTTCTTTTCACACATGAAGGTGTAACACCCAAAGCTCATTGTCAGAAGGCACCTTGTGCCCCCGTCTGGCCTCTCAGCAGCTGGCCCAGTGATCGATAATGTGATGACAACCGGTGTGGTGGCCCAGGCCCAGACCCCGCTGTGTATCAGCTGACCGTAGCCACGGGAAATGCTGTGTAACAAACCACTGCAAAACTCAATGGTTTTGATTTCAGCATTGTTCACAAAATAATTGCGCTGGACTACAGCATTCAATTCTGTATAACAAAGAAAGGCTTACATTGGGCCTTCTGCAAAGCTGTGATTATTTGATACCATGAAATCTGTAGGTAAGAAATAAAGACAATGTGTAAATAAAAAATAAAAAAATCATAAACAACTGAGTGTTTTAAAACAGCACTCAGTGATGCTCGTGTGTGCGGGCCAGCAGCTCCACTCAGCTGCACCTTGGCTGACTTGCTCATGCTTGTGAGGCTCAGCTGCGGGGAGTCGATCTCAGCCAGGCTCAGGTGGCTCAGGTCAGCTCCGCTCAGTGTCTGTCATGTCTTGCTGGAGCCAGCACGCTCGCCCGGGCACGTTGTTCCCCCCGGCATGCAATGGTGTCAGAGGCCAAGCCAAACCGTGCAGTAACTCTTGGGGCCTGGGTTCTTATTTCAGCTTTACTCCGTGGGTCACAACAAGTCCCCTGGCCAAACTCAAAGTCAAGGGACAGGAGAGTATTCTCGAGGAACAGGAATGGCACATGGCCTAGGGCACAGTATAGGAGGGGCGGAGAGCTGAACAGTGTTGTCTACTCTTCCACGTCAGCAGCAGCAGGGCTCCGTCTCTTTCCTGATGTCTGATGGTTTTTGGGGCACATCAGCCCTTCTTGAAGTTCGAGGAGATTTTCTCAGCCTCAGGGGAAGTGTCCTTGGACCAAAGCTCTGAGCCTCTTCTTTGGATGAGTAATTTCCAAGGAGGCCACGGTCTCTCAAAAAGCCTTTTGGCTGGATCCCCCCGTTAAACCTTCCTTATACGCTTGGGCCCATAGCTGTCCCCAAAGGAGCCACCAGAGAAACGTTATTTGATAATTGGATAAGTAGAAACATAAAACCAAACCTGTGGTTTCCATGACACTCGGCTTCCCCCAGACCTTCGACGACAGCCAAGCACAGAGCGGAGGCCGTACAGTCAGAATCTACTACCGGGAGCCGAGGTCCGAAGTGGGTTGACAAGGCACAGACGCTGCAGCCAGCGCTGGGCTGCTTCGGCGATGTTTAACTGTCCTGCTTCATCGCTGTCGGCGTGAGATGTACATCTCTTCACTGTTCAAGTCAGAGAGTGTGGGGCACCGGGCTGTTCTCCCAGCGTGTACGGTGTGGGTGGGCGGGGACAACTGGGTGAGGGTGTGACACCTGGTCAGTGCTCTGAGAGAGGTGGGTGGGTCGTCACACGGCCGGGGAGCAGCTGAAGAGGATCCAGGCGTTCTGGGCAGGGGAAAATGTGAGTAGAGCAGTGGAGGCATGGACAGAAGGAGTCCCGTGATGACCTGCAGGGTCTGGAGTGAAGGAGGTGGTCGGGAGAAAGTAGGGAGGGCTGAGGAGGGAGGGGAGAGGGACGGCGGGAGAGGGCGGGGGAGAAGGAGAGCATGAGGTGAGAGTGAGTGAGATATTGGTATGGGTCAGTCAGTCACCTCTTCCACCCAGCGCACTTCTGTCCCAGCTGGAGTTTGGAGTCAGCTACTCCCTCCATCCACTGTCAGGCCCCAGAGCAGACACCCTTCGTCCGGGTGCAGGCGCAGGCAGGGCCAGGCTAGGAGAGACGTGTTGGTCTCCAGCATGGTGCCTCCCCAAGGGTTTCGGGTGGCCAATCGGGACATGAATTTTGCCTTCACGCTGGTCTTTAGAACCTGCTCTCCGTTAGCTGTGACTCACTACACCAAAGAGTTGAAGCATGGGAACAGAGAAAGATCACTCCAGTGGCTGGGAGACGGCAGGGCAAGGTGCTGTGGCTGGAAGCAGCCCAGTTCCCATCAGACTGAGGAGCCTCTGTCTTGAGAAGACAGATGGGGAAACATCTGGGGGTTTCCGGGTCACCGGAGTGGCCGTGGGGGAGAGCCAGGAAATGCGCTCTGTGCCTGGGCCTCCTGGATGGTTTTGTTTTCCTCTCTGGAGAGCATGATTTCTGGCAGGCCTATTGTCTCTTAAAACAATCAACTCTTCAATTAAAAGCCCCCAATCTTTCATCGTCTTGAGCCTAGTTTCAAAACACACCATTTCCAAAAATGCCCAGAAACAGAGATGAAGCTGTTTCAATAGTCTCTATTAGACAGGACTGAAAATTCCATATGTAAAGTGATGCAACTGTATTCTTGTTGTCTGTCTGAATTCTCACAGTACTGAATACATCACATGTAATTAGGATAAAGAAAAAAGAAATATGGACTATGGCAGTTGAGCTAAAAAATTTTTTTTCCTGATGCATCTCACAGGAGACCAGTGGGGCGTTTCAGTGCCTTCTGTCTGGCCAGCTCCAATAATGAAAGAACTCCGTAGGGAGGTGCAGAGACACAGTAGAATATTTATGAAGTTAGAAGAACCACCCAGGGGCCACATGTACTGTCCTGTGATTGTAGCCTTACTAATGCCATTATCGTGGTTGGGGTCGGAAGTGGGGCGGGGGTGCTGTCAAGTGAATTGCTCAGAATCCTTGGCTGGGAGATGGTAGCCTTATCCATGAAAGACCAGCCTTTGAGAGAAGGATCACTGTACCCAGAGAGATTATTGAGAGTTCGAAACCGATTGTTCTTCTCCAAAGTGGCAAAGTGGCCAGAGTCATCAGCTGCACGATGTAGGGAAGGAGTAAAGTCATCTTCGTTGGAGGAAGGGGAAGAGGCGCCTGTCCATTGAGCACCTGCATGCACTAGGTCCTGTAGCGTCCCGTACTGTCGTGTCTTCCCAGCTGGGCAACCTTGGGCAAGCTTCTTAACATTTCTGTGCCTCTGTTCCTCATCCGTGAAATAGAAGAAATAAGAGCAGCACCTTATAAAGTTATTTTGAGTGTTTGATGAATTAAAACATATTTAAGTGCTTCCAAAAGTGCTGGGTGTATAGGAATCACTCAGTGAGATTAATGAGACCTCATGTTATTGTTGCATTCAATCCTTTCAGTGACACTGGTTAGTAATTACGCCCGTTTTAGTGGGGAGGGTACAGAGGCTCACGGAGACCAGATGACTTGCTCCAGGGCTCGTGGTCACTGGGGGAATGCAAGCAGGAAATGTCCAGGTCTGCATCCTTTGCTCTTCCTGTGCACGAACCTCAGTTGCTGTTAGGGCCTGCTGTCAGCTGGTTCTGGAGCAGAAGTAGCATGCCTGGGGACCTTGGGGAAAGGTCGTCCGCTCTGTGAAAAGCCCTAATTTAGAGAGGAGGTGGGTGGGTAAAAGAAGTCCACTACCCAGGAGGCTCCCGCCCACGCCTGACCTCGTGGGCCGCCTGACCATGCTCCCTCGTGGGCCGCCTGACCCGTGAGGTCCTGTTCTGCAGCTTTTCTCTCTGGAGATGTTAGCCGCTGTCCTGCTGGGTCAGTGGCAGTCCCCGCACGGTCACCACATTCTTCATCTATGCAGGTTGGCGTTTTCTCTCCTTGGAGGGTCTCAGATTTGCCTGTGAGCTTGTGGGGCTAGCATATGAAGAGTTTCCTTAAATGTAAATCATCATCCTCATCATTATCAGGAAGGAAGGTGAGTGGGAGCTGATGAGACACCTGGAGAGCTTCTGCCCTTGCTGGGGTGTCAGCTGTGTGGGTTATGTTTCCCTTCACGTTCTGCCCAGATCTGGAGGAAAAGACATGCTAATGATGTTTGCGGCTGTTCTGTAGCTGCTGTTTCTGGACTGTTTCTGGAAGCAGGGATGGTTTTTTCTAGTGGTATTTCCTTGAAAGAAAGGTAAAATGCTCCAATGACTGGAACTCTGAATGAGAGGCGAAGGACTGCTCACCCCCATGTCCTCTTTCAGAGCAAATGTTTGCCTGAGGTGGGTTCCCGAATAGGAGGCAGCAGGTGTCTCTCACGTTGGATGAACACATGTGGGTGGTCCTCTGTGGGGGTTTCGAAGGGAGAGGGTGTGATTTAGGCCCCCAGGTAGGGGGTCAGTGCAGCAAAGCAGGCAGAGACATCTGCACCTTGAAAGAGGTATTGAAGGGTACAGTATCCGGGGGACTGGAGTCTACTCACCTGACAAGAGGGGACCCCATGCAAGTGGATTCGTTTATCCGACAAATCCCGATGGAGCACCTGCTATGCATTACCAGGCTTGGTGGCAGCAATGTGTTCCTGGTCTAGAAGGGGACACACATGAAAACAGTAACTCCAGTTCACTGTGATCCTCAGAAGAGTGGAAGCCTGTTTTGTTTTGTTTTGTTTTGTTTTTGGGTAGTTCCCCGGCTGGGAATCAAACCCAGGTCGCGGCGTTAACAGCGCTGAAGCCAGGCCACGACACCAGGGCACCCCTGAACAGTGGGATTCTGCAGGAGTCCCCTGGAGGCAGAAGGGAAAACATACTGCACCCTGTCTCAGTTTGGTTCTCCCAGAAGCAGACCCTGAATAAGGAATTGACTGTAAACAGTGTCCTTGAGAAGGATGAGGGACAATGGTGGGGGAGCCTGCTGGTGACAGTGCACCGTAACGCTGGTGTATCAGTTACTTCCTGCTGCGGGACAAATGCCCCCAAAGCTTCATGCCTCAGGACAACCACCGTTTATTCTGTGGGTCAGCTGTGCAGCTGGGCTCAGCCATTCGGGTCTTCTGGGCTCCCCAGACTCCCTGCTGGGTCTGCAGCGAATTCTGGTTGGCCAGGACCGTGTGTGTGTGTGTGTGTGTGTGTGTGTGTGTGTGTGTGTGTGGTTGGCGATTGGCTTGTTGGCTGGGGCTCCTCTGCTGTCCTCCGGTGGCCTCTCAGCATCCAGCAGGCTAGCTCAGGCTTATTCTTACAGTGCAGCAGGGGTCCCAACGCTAGAACAGCAGGGCACAAAACTTTGTGATAGTTTGGAAACTGGCGTATTGTCATTTTTGCCACATTCCGTTGGCCAGAGCAAAGTCACAGGATTAATTGCATTCAAGACACGGGGAAATAAACTCTTCCTTTGTGATGAGAAGAGCTGCATTGTGACGTGAGCAGGGGTGTGCGTACAGAAAGGCTACCCATCAGCCCACCCACCACGGTGGGCCCAGGAGAAGGCTGCGGAAAGGGCAGAGAACACACCTCAGCATGACCGCAGCTGAGGCTCCAGCCTGTTGGTACTCCAACTGCTGCGCCATTGGGTGAGGGCTACTCCGGCGTCGGTGGGTAGGGACAGTTACTCCCTGGCTCTTCCAGCCTGTGACAGATGGCAGCCTTGTCAGGTTCTGGAAAAAGGCCCTCGTGTACCAAGATGCAGACTGACAGCTGAGAGTCAGCAAGGTCACTCGAAAGGGTCTGAGGCGCGTGGCAGGGCATGTGCCATGTCTGCTACTCCCGCTTTCGCCAAGAGTCTCAGTGGATGAATTTAGTCTGGAACTTCCAGCAAGCACTACGCCGCCTTCTGACCCCGAGACTTCTTCCCGGTAACTTCCCAGGGGTGCTTCCTTTCCACGTCTTGCCTAACGCGACGACGTTCTCCGTGACGACGGTAACCTTCTTCCCTTCTGTATTTGTCTGCGTCTGTTCCTGTCCCCCTCCTGCACCGAGCGCAGCCACTCACTGCCCACATGCTGAAGGGCATCTGGCTTTAGAGCAAACCCACGAGCCAAGTCCAGGGCTGGGAGCTCTGTTCCCATTGTCCTGAGGACAGCAGCAATGTGACGGATGTGTCCACGTGCCTTTCGGGCAGAGAGGACGAGACCTCGGACCCCTCCCTCATCCTGGAAGGGACCTGGGTGGAGCTGGGCCACGCAGCTGTGTTTCTCTGGCGCCCCTGCTCCAGCTCAGCCAGGCATGAGCACGGGTGGTGGCTTGGTGACTCTGGGGCACCCCCTTTGTTGACCTACAAGGTCACTCAGGCTAGAAACAGGCGGAAGCTGACTGGTTCTTCCTGGGCTGTGGCTTCCATTCATACTTGGAGCCAGGGCATTTCAGGATCGGTAGTCACTTACCTGAGGTCATTAAGGAAGTTCAGTGGCAGTGACAGGAAAATCACCTGCTGAGAGATTCCCAAGTCCAAGTCTGTGTTCTAGCCATGAGACCCACGGTCTCCGTGTTTAAATAGACGTGGCAATCCAGGGAGCCTGGCCTGTCACTGCCACTGTGGCATGCTGCCGTCCAGGTGCAAGATGACTTGAGGACCTCCCTTTCTACCGGGAGGCTCTGATTCTAAATGGCCTGCGAGCCTCAGTGTGAGGCTGGGGACAGTGGGCCCTCACCTGAAGAACTGACTGATTTCCTTTGCTGGGCAGACCCCAAACGCGGCCGGGAGGTCCCTTCGCTTTCAGGGCTCCACCACACGTGACCAGCAGAACTCTGTCCCAGCGGGTACTGGGTCTCAGGTGTAGCCCTCCTCCTGCTGAGCAGACACCGGTGGGATTTTTCCATCCGGATGGTGAGGGATGGGGACTCCATATAGGTGCACGGGAGGCTGGCTAAGGGGTAACCATGGCAACCAGAGAGCATGCTCCCACGGGGCCCCCTCCCAAGTGGCCTGGGAAGTCTGGGTGTACCTCACGGGTGCACCTAATAACATTTTCTTTGGTAGTATTTCCCTTAGCATCTGAGTGCAGCGGGCCACGGGAGGTTTTCTGTGTAAGCACCCTCCGGCAGAGTCACAGTGACACGGCGGTGACTTTCATCTGCACCGACCTTCAGTCTAAGCAAAGGACCTATGGGCAGGACACAGAGACACGGTCCCTCACGCCTCTCAGATCGAGGGCAGACGGGGAGCCCTGGGCTGTCTCTTGGCTATGATTTTTGCAGCTTATTCTCTGTGACTGCCCCGGCATGGACTACCCACCCCGTGGCAGCCGTGGGGACCGTACGGGGCACCAGATCCCAAAGATGCGCCGTTCTTTGGCATTGGGAAGTAACTCTTCCCATTGTCCTACACACCCCCTTGTTGGCGTCTCCCCCGAGTTTGTTCTGAGCCACCTGATGTAACCGCAGGCGAGTTGGAAAGCAGCCCTGCTGCTCTCCACAAATGAAAAACCAGGGACAGCTGCGGCTGAGGGGGGCTGGTCCTTTTGCTTTGTCCCCAGTGGTGACGGCCCCTTCCCCACCAGAGCCAGAGGTGACGGACTTTGTTAGACCATGGACTGCCCATCAGTCATAATTCCTGGCTCTTGCAGCGAGAGGGAAGGTAGTGCACAAAGGACTTGTAGATTTTAGGAGCCTTCTTCCCTGACTGGATTCCAGGTGACCTTGATCCAACAATGACAAGGCTGGGTGATGCTATTGGTGTCACACCCAGAGCCCTGTTACCCAGGAGCCCAGTTCCCAGCTGCCGTAGGTGCTGGCAGCTGAGGGCTCCTGGCCGCTCCGCCTCTGGTCTGGCGTACGGCCCTCACCTCGCGGGAGTCTGCTTGTCGGAAAGGCTGCACCCACCCCCGGGACAGCCCTCAGCCAATGACTGACGGAATTGGGGTACAAAATGCCAGCCCCCTCGTCTCAGGTGCGGGCGATTCCCTGCAGCTGTTCATGCCCCAGGCCGAGGCCACTCGCCTCGCGCAGCTCCTCCTACGCCCCGTCCTGCTGCCCTCGCCTCTGCTCCCCCTGGGGTCTCCTGATGAAGCCCCTGCTCCTGGGGACAGCTTCCAGGTGACCCGGCCCGAGATGCTGTAGAGCTCGGACCTCACGTTGTGTTCAGTCATTTGTTCTCAGAGCTCCGGGCCAGGCAGTGTCCTTCCTAGGACTGTGAGTGCCCAAAGGAAACCAAACCGGGTTCATCAGACCCTAATGGGGGACGCCCCTGCTGGTGGGCTTTTATCCGCCCTCTCGGGACAGGCGGGGTTTATGATTTCGAGCCGCCAGGCCTGTGCAGCGGTGTCCAGGAGCTCGCCCCACCCCCCCACCCGCCGCTGCTGAGCGGGTCTGTCTGGCAAGGTGACTTCTAGTTGCTTCTTCCCCGAAACGTTCTTGTGGAAGAGGACCGACCCAGCACAAGGGGTAAGAGGAGAGGGACCCCCTGTGCAGGAGGGTGTTCCCTGCACCCTGGCCTCCCTGGCAGGGGATCGACAGCAGGCACGGGCCTCCATACAGTCCTCCCTGCGGTCCTCCATACAGTCCTCCATGGGGTCCTCCCTGCAGGCCTCCCTGGGGTCCTTCAGGCGTAGGCGGCACCGCAGACCTTCCGCTCTGTCGTGGGCCTCCCTCAGCAAGTGCCCTGCGCCTGCTTTGAGAATGTTCTGTGATGATGAGACTTGACAAGAGGCGAGCGCCATGGCTTCAGTCCACAGTTGTTTTCATGGAGCAGAAGGAGATAAAAAGAAGCTGAAAGGAGTTTCCTTGTGGTGTGGAAGAGCAGGCGGTGTCACTCCTAGGCCAGCGATTCTGGGCAAGATCATTTTCCGTCCCCGCCTCCCCCGTGGGGAAGACGGCTTCTTAGTCCTGGGACAGGGACGCGAGGCGAATGACGTCAACAGCAATGATCACTACCCCCCGTACCCCGGATGCCATCCCTACCTTTCCCCTGGGGGTCGGAGGCCGAGCTTGCCGTCCCCCCCCGCCCGCCACGTGGCCGCTCCCCCCCGCCCGCCACGTGGCCGCTCCCCCACCACCACCACCCCCCGCCGTGTGGCCACGTCGTCCCCCTCACCTAACTCGGGGACAGAGGCCCCTAGCCGGTCTCCCTATCCCCTGAGTGGTCTGTCCTTAGAATTCGCGGGGTCTGCGGGTGGGGTGGGAAGACCATCTCACCTTCATTGGCACCGAGTTCAAACTTGAAATTTAGCCTTTCATTCCGTTATGCATGCAGGCTGCAAAGGACCCGTGACTGTCTCACGTAGAAATCTCTGACATTTTCATATCAAGTTACAATGTGGGGGTATTTCAGAAGTATCATTTGCAGCATGCCTGCTTCAAAGTTAGGAGATCCACCCCAAAGCTCCCTACTGAATGTTATTTAAAAAGAACTCACATTACTAAACCACACGTTTTTAAATATAATTGTCATTGCATTTTATATAATTGGCTTCTTTGTAATCCTACTTCTCGTTTTATGCATTGAAAACCGTGATTTTGAGAAGGCGTCCATTCACTTCACCAGACTGCCAGGAGTACCTGGCGGCACAAAAGCCGATTAAAAATCTGTCCTAGAAACCCTCCCGGACGGTGGGGCGGGATTCATAGTGCGGAAACGGACGTTTTGCTCTGATCACTGGGGTAGACCAGAGTTTTTCCTCGTCACCTCCGAACCGGGGCTTCCTTACAGGCTGTTGTCGCGTGTCCCTGCAGCACGCCGATCGTGACGGAACCATCCATGCCTTGCTCCTGGCTCACTGTTTATTGAGGACATAGGTGACTGTCCGTCAGAGCTTTGATGAGCTCCGAAAACGACTGCCTCGGGCCCAGAGCGGAGAACCGGGTGCGGCGGCCAACGCGGTGGCACCTGGCAGGCAGAAGGGCCCATTTGCGGTGGTCGGACGTGCTGGGTGTGCTGTGTGCGTTCCTGGTTCGACCCGCAAGGCCTCGCGAGGGCCAGGCTGGCCGGACGAGCTGCCTTCCCCTGGCCCCGGGGCTGCTCACGTCACAGGAGGAAACGGTTCCAGAGCCAGGGAGGCGGCCGATTCAGTGTGCCGCGCTGTGTGGGGCCACGGACGTCCCCGCTCGGCCCGGAGCTAGAAGTGGGGAGGCAGAGTGGCCACGACACCGAAGCGCCCGTCAGCCTCCTGTGTGCCCCCTGTGTGGGGCCGGGGCTCACGGCGGCGTTCGTGTGGCCTGGGGTGGCACCGTGCCCCTGCCGCGTCAAGTCACTCGAACGTCACTACACACCATCCCTGTCTTATGATGTCAGACCGCTGAGCAGCCCCCAGATCTTGGGAACTCCTCTGCCCCCAAAGTATTTTTTGGTCTTTAATCCAGTTGTTACAGTGAGTGAACCTCACTGATTGGTTCCAGATGTCCTAAGATTTAGTGATTCCGGAAACTACCCCTCAAGTGAAGGCTGAGGAGGATTTGAATTCCTCCGTGAGCTGAGGACCAGCAGTTCTCGCCACGGTTAAACAGATGGGGCGGGCGGGGGCAGCCGGCGCTGCTCGCGGGGGACAGGGAGGGCCCTCTGGCTTCGCGCGCCTCCATAGAGAGAGGACAGCTTAGAGGCACACAGTGATTCTGTGACTCCGTGAGTTGTTAAATGAGCCAGAACTCGGGCCAGATGGAGGCTGGGCAGCCAGGAGGGTATAGGCAGGTTGCTTTTTTAAAGTAACACATCTTTACGTGAATGATCCGAACACTGCTAGAGAAATTGTAATTTTGGCTCAGCTCACCTCGGTAAATGCTTTTCTCTCCTTAAGCACATAAAACTGGCCCAGGTGGGTGCGTGCGAAGGAGGTAGGGGCGTTTCTGGCTCCCCAGGAGTGGTTTTCCAACCAGACGTTCAGTCCCAGACATCATTTTTCTGACCCCCCAGTAAACCTTAATCGACGTGCCTTGCAGAGGGGCCTCACGATCTCTGTCTGGAGTTAATGACCATATGGGTCTGTTTTGCACGATTAGGAGGGATTTATAAGGCATGGGGAGATGTGAAGCACATCTCAAACTATATGGCTTAATAACCCACCATTGGAAAAAGTTAAAACCTACGTCCACTCGTACATGCAGTTCAATAATAGTATTAGTGGTTTATGAAGTATTTGAGGATGAAAACTATATGACTGTTAAAGCTGCTTATTTGTGGATTTAAAACAACAGCAGAAATGAATTAATACATACTGTCGCTATTTAGATTTTTCTAAGTGTGTTTGAAAGTAGACAATGCCCAGAGGGGTGCTGCTGGGGACCTGGGGAAGGCCATGTAAGCACCTCAACCCCAGGGTTGTGTCCAGGGAGGGCAAGCAGGGTGGAGGCAGAGTTGGGGAGGGTGTGGCCTGGAGTAGGGTGTGAGGGGAGAGGGTCCTGAGCCAGTCGGCACAAGCAATGGTGGACGGTCTGGTGCGGGAGGCTCGGGGCTCAGGCTGTGATCCACGGGAGGCTCAGCAGTGTGTACCCCTCAGATTCAGCAAGGGCGCTTAGTGTCCTGTGTGTCTTCCCCTAAGGTGTGCTGGTTAAGGCAGGGGCCGTATCAGGGTGCTCATAACCTTCACCGCCTGGCATACTGCATTGAAGAGCAGTTGCCAGCCACAGACGACCAGTGCAGAGCCCTGGGCGAGGGGCGTTTGGTCACCCACACGGGCGTTTGGCAGGCCTGGGAGGCCCGAGTGGGCTGGAACCATGGGAACAAATGGAGGCGGTGGCACCTGAGACGGATCTTTGTGACAGTTGCTGCAGAAGGAGCGTGAACACGATGTAGTTCACAAGGGGGGGTGGGGGGGGTGTCCCAGGACTTTGGGCCCCTTTCAGATGTCCCGAGATGCCAGGACGGACTGTTCTGATCTGCCAGCGACAGGCCTCACGGGCTGGCTCGTTCTCTCCGTTCTCTCCTTCACGAAGCTGCCTCCTCCGTTCACGGGACCCTCCGTCGGGCACTGTCGGCACCCTTTGACCCTCGTGTGTGGGCCTGGCGTTCAGCCCCAGCAGCGGCGTCTCTGCCTGCTCTGCCCACGGGCCAGAGGTGCTGGGAGGAGATGCCCTCCCTTTCCCGCCGCCGCCCCAACCAGTGACTGGAGCCAGCACCCCGCAGGTGGGAAACTGCGAGTTTCCCAGAATTCCCCAGCAAGATGAAGCTCTGGGTGCCCACAGGGGGGACTGACTTGATGTCACATGCTGTCTCTGTTGCCCATCTGTCCATGTCCCACTCCACTCCTCCCCTGCCGGTGTTTTCTGGGGCCTCCTCCCGAGCAAACAGCTCGCTCTCGATCCTGCCATGGGTCAGCTCCTGAGAGGCCCAGGCTGGGACGCTCCTCCTTGCCCAGGTCCGTGGGGCTTGCTCCCTGGGTCCCCAACACATCACATGTAATGAGCCAGGTTCACCGGCCCAGCGTACGCGTGGCTTTCAGCATCGGAGTTTGGCGAAACTCTGAATTTCTGCGTGGGGAAGAGCAGCACACACATGGCATGCCTTTTTGTTTTTTTAATGTTTCATGATACTTACTATAGCATTTTACATGCCCGTGAGTTTTAGGAGCTAAATACTGTGTTTTATTTTTTTTAATACTCCACTTTATTTTTAGCCAAGTCTATTTTCCCTAGACTTCTACTTTGCAAGTAACATGATTAATCACAAGTCAACCATATTATGTTGTTAAAAGTGAAATATATAGACTTTACTGAGAGCCTAGAACAGTCCTGACCAATAGAAATGTAGTGCAAGCCACATAGGAGATTTAAAATTTCCTGGTAGCCATGCTGAAAAATTAAAGTAAAACTGATAAATTTTATTTAATAAAGCAATAAAAAATCATTTAAACATGTAATTAATATTAAAACACTGATTGAGATTTTTTACATCCTTTTTATTTTATCATGCGAAGTTGGAAATCCAATGTGTATATGTCACTCAGTGCAGACTTGTCACATTTCAGGTGCTCAGCAGCCACCTGTGGCTGGTGGCCACCCTCCTGAACAGCACAGGCCTAGAACTAGAACACGCACGTCAGAGCTGTCTCACCAGTGGGCGACAGGGCGGAGGTCATCGCACACCAGTTCCCATCAGTCACTGGTTGAGGGCTGCTGCCGGGCTGTCGGGGGCTTATTCTTTGGCATTCTGCTGGCCTGCAGAAGGTGGGGAGGCTGGCAGATGGCACTGTACAGGCTGCAGTGATAAGACCCCAGGGGACAGGGGTCGGATAAGACCCGTAAGCTGCTGCGTTTTGTAATACCTTCACTCTGGTGCACTTGTGACAAATTACTTGCCACATACCTGGCGCTGGTAGCTCAAGATGTCATGGCTCTATGTCCACTGGCCTTGAGGGTAAACCCGGACTCTGGCGTTGAAGGCCCACGGGAGCCCGAATGCACCCTACGTGCCCTACTTGCCTCCCACTCATGTTACCGCTAAGGATGTCCTTTTCCTGAGTCTTTCACATTGTTTCTGAGTCACCTCCATCCCTTTTTCTGTTGCTTAGTTTCTTCTCTGGAATGTTCTTCCTGTTTTTCTGCCTGCCCATATTCGCTCATGCTTGAACATGGGCCTCAATTCCTGCCTGTCTCAGGAACTTCTCAGGGTAACTTCGGTCTCTGCTGATTTCTTCCCCCCGTTGCTGTCGCACCTTCTGCAGGACTTGTCGTAGCTTCGCTGTGTGTTTTCCTCGCATCACAATCAGTTTATTCGGTGCTGTGTGCTCATGTCCCTCACAGGAAGACGTCAGGCGAGCGCCTGTGGTGTTTATGGCTTTTTTCGAGTTTGTAAATTTAAGCACTAATAGTGGAAAAAGTGATAGTTGTCAACAAGGAAGGCGGTTGCCCAGCATAGCTGCCGAATGAACCGTCCTGAATGCCCCCCCAGTTTCAGGGGCGATTGTCAAGAGAAAAAGCAAGCGCCTCAGATGGCTTCTGTGAAGCGGCGGCCCCTCCCGACACTGCACAGTCTAAGCGCTACGGAGGCCAACAGGGTTTCAGTCCGCCTGTGGTGGCCAAGGGAGTCCTAGCGAACGTTCTGCTTATCGTCGTCTTCTCCCTTCGGAGCAGGAGGTACGGAGCGAGGGGGCTGCCTGGCGGCCTCTACCTGCGCGTCAGCCACGGGGACGTGGGCGACTCCGGCCTTCATCTGCAAAGCGATGGCCCTAATGGGCCCCCGTCCAGCTGTCACTTCCATGCCTGCCCCCTTTTAAGACGAGGAAGCCTTGTTTATGGTTTCCAATTGCAGTGGCTGTAATGTATGTCATTGCTTTCATGACACATTGTTGCGGTTACCTGTGAATGATTGAGTGCCGCCCCCAGTTTTGACATTTCTCCTGTGGGAGAACATGGATGGCTTCACAATGTCCTTTTTAATAGGGTTTCCATGAAGGGAAGACAGGATTGTGAGCGTGTGTGCATGCACGTGTGTGTGTGTGTGTGTGTGTGCGCGCGCGCGCGCGTGGCGATCCAGCCTAGTGATATTTTTGTTGATGTGCCATCATCCCATTAACTGTGACTCACGGTTGGCCCCCTTAGTAATAGCTTGCTCATGCCCTCCGACACTCCCCCCCCACCCCCCCTGCAGAATCGTACTCGCGTAGCATAAAGGGTCTCCCACGGAAGTTTCTCAGCCCTCGGCACTGAGCACACGCTGACGTCATGTCTGGTGTGTTTGTCTCCCCCACAAGACTGTGAACTCCTCCAGGTCTAGGACCTGTACCCCTGGTGCCTATGTTGAAAAGGTAGTTTTTTAGAGTAATGATGGATGGATAAAGGACTAGAAAGGAAGGGAGGGAGGAAGGAACGGGAGAATGAAGGCAGGAAGGCAGGAAGGGAAAATGGACAGATTTGGCTGCCCTATGCCATTCTCCTAGTTGTCACTATTCAATATATTGATGATTGGAAATTATATCAATAATTATTATGATATAATGAAGTTTTTAAAACTCAGATGTAAGCGAGTAGAATGCACTCGATTAACGCCTGCATTGCATCCTTTGCTCAGGCTAGATTTAAGCTAGCAGCAAAAGAAAATGCAAGTATTATATTTTATGGAAAGCAGAATATAATCACAAATTATTTAAATAAGCTCACAGTTTATATCTTTAAGACTTAAGGAAGATCTTAAATGGGCCAATGGAAAATTAATTATTAAACACCATTCAGCTGCATTACTTTCTTGTCTTAGCATCTTCACAAGAAATTATCTGCATGAAGTTGTCTCCATGGTGGTAGAAGGGGAAGAATTTACTTCAGTGGCCTTCGTGGTTCCATATATGACTGATAGGTGAATGTATTGCCTTCTCCCATTAAGGAACTTTGAAGGGTACACGCTCTTAACGTAAAGTGACGAGTGAGGTCACAGACGTTCCACAGTGACCCTGAGGTACCACACAGCCACCAAGATGGTAGCAGTAACAGCTGACATTCGAGGTCCTGAATGAACTGATGCTAAACTTCAACATGAAAATCAGAACCATCTGCTTATAGATGAGTCATGACAGTTAGGGCTGTCGTTTTCGGTAACGAATGAGCAGCGTGTCTCCAGCAGGCTGCAGGAAGGTGAGCTTTGTAGAGACTGCGCGGTTTGTTTCTTATGTGACATTAATAGGCATCACTTCTCATATGACAGTAATCAGAGTGGTTGGTGTACAAAGTCCTAAGACCCACTTAAAAGACTGCATAGGCGAATTAGAATCAATGGAAAATTTTTTCAGACACTAAAAGTTCTTGAAAATCAGAAGGATTGCTCTTTGCTTAGCGGTCAGCGCCTGTGGAATGTTTGGCACAAAAACCCTGTGCCCGGTCATTTTGCTCTTTCAGCGGTCCTGTCAGAGAGGTTGGTCTTCGTGGAGGCCTGTGCTTTTCAGATGTCATGGAAAGACATTTCTTGCCAAGGCCCCTCCTGACCGAGATGGAGTTTATGTAAGAGCTGTAGCCCAGACGGCCTTCATGCCAGAGGAGGTCTGGCACTAGCTCCAGCTCAGCCCCTGCATGGCTGAGGGACCTCAGTCAAACTGGGTTCCCCTCTGGGGCTGCTCAGCTTTTTAAAGTGTAAAATGCAAAGATTGAGCTGATGATCTGTTGTGGAGATCTTGTGTGTGCTCATTCATTCATTCCACAAGCGTTGGTGACCACCTACTGTCTGCCACATGTAACTCTTGTCCTTGGGGGTTCAATGATAAGCAAAAGCAGACAGCGACCCTGGGCCTCTGTGCTTCGGTCCTAATGGGGAACAGACTGTCATTAAGCAAATAGCCATGCAAATGAGTGTGTCATCACAGCTTGGGAAGGGCTGGGAAGGGCTGGGGAGGCTTATGATAGGGAAATTATTTCCCCCACAAGGGAGGTCAGGAAGGGCCCCTGGGGGGTGACCGACCAGGGACTGGAGACCCGGGCTATGATGGGTGGGCTTGGAAGACATGCCAGGCACTGAAGTCTAAGCCCAGCACAGCCGCTTGGCCAGCCACCTTCTCTGTCTCCACCTTGACTTCCTCATCCCTAAAAATGGAGCTGATGTCAGAGTGTTCCTGGTATTGTGAGGTTTCCGAAGGACACGTGTTGGAAGGGACCCAGCACCAGGCCAATCACATCCCATTTCATGTCTGAGAACAGCTTTGAAAGCAGAGATGTTCTGTTCTGTACATTTTAGCTGTGGAGAAGGAGGCCCATTTTTAAAAAGTCTGAGCTCACGGTGTGCCCTACAAGGTACTTGGCTTCCCTTAATCATGGAGCCACATTTGAATCGCCTGACTTTGAAACCCAGGGAATCACCTTGCTGCACGATTACGTGACAGCGGCCTAGGCTTTGGGGGCTAGCACGTTGGCCATCCCTGGCCTGATCCCTTACCGTTGACACACAAGGAAAGGAGGCTGATCACAAACAACAGAACGGGCATCGGGGGCAACCCCTGCCCCAGGGTCTTGTGCTTTTCTGTATTGCCTCTCCACTTAACCCTTTTCCCGTTGGCCCCGAGAATACCTGATGGCTGCCCTTGGGGCTGCAGCGTTTACCCCAAGGTAACTCATGGATTACAGTCCCAAGTTCACGCCCAAAGTTCTGTGCTTTGAAATTTACCCCATGAAAAAATACTATTAAATACTGATCGTCCTATATGTTTCTGTGACATTAGGATTAGAGACAAGTTCTGTTTAGAAGTAACTCCAAGAACAGTTTTTGTATTTTATTTTCACACTGAAAACCATGTTTACATAAAATTAAATGAATGCAGCAGGAGCTGCAGGTTTTTTTCTAAACGGGAAAAGGGTTAATATTCTATTTGGAAACTACGGAGACTGCGAGGCCGCTGGACCACTTGTGAGTGCTTATGCAATGCCTTCTTGAGATAAAGCGAGGTTAGCGCTCTGTCTCATAACTCCTCGAGGCCTGAGGATTAGTCCTTTAATCTTACAAAAGCAAACAGGAGGACAGAAATAACCCATCAATTGTTTAACATTAAAATGGCCAACAGTGATAAATCATTGCCACCATAGCTTGAGGTCAGGGTAGTCATTTATTGGAGGTCATTCAAGAATTTGAAACTTTCCTCTGAGTTAATTTTTCACATCTTGTTTGGATCCTTAGAGCTCTTGCTTCCAAAAACAAGACCATCAGATCTCTCCTTGCACGTATTATTCTTGTGGCTGTGCCAGGCGTGTAGGAAAGTGAAGTCCACTCTTCTTGGAAGGGGAATGACGATTCCTCCCCCAAAACTCTGTATTTCAAAGCCTGCTGCGAGTTTGGATGGTGCTCTTCGCGTTCACGCTCCGTTAGCCGTGTCAGTGGTTGCGAACAACAGCAAACACGTGCTGGTTGGTTTAAGCAGAAAAGGAATGTTCACAGCATAGGCAGGGAGGCCGGAGGACCATCGTCACAGGAAACGAGGCAAGGCTTGACTCAGGGTGCCACCTCCGGGCTCTCAGTGCCCTGGGGCCGCCTCAGATGATCTGAGAGGGCCTTGGTGTCTTTGTGTAACTGTCAAAATGTGTGGCCCCCGGTAGGCGCCTCTGCTTGCCACACTGAGGCCACTTGACGACCCTTAAATCACCTGACTGCACTTAGGCACCCACACATTAGCAACCCAGAGGAGGGGAGGGGGAAGGCCTGCCCCCTTTCTTATGTGCCCCTCCCACTTATCTTGAGATTTCCCCCAAACAGGAAGGCGTCAGGGTGCTGAGTGGCCAAAAATACTAACTGTCCATGACATAGAGCCTCATGGGCTGACAACATCTCCCACTAACCGGTTGGCCAACCAGAGATTGGCCACCAACCTGAATTTATTTCGTCCGAAGCTCACATCACATTATAATCATCAGTCTCATGTGCATCATCATCATCATCATCGTGATCATCCTCCTCCCCATCATCTCCATCCTCCCCATCCTCCTCATCCTCGTCCCCATCCTCCTCCACATCCTCATTCGCATCCTCTTCCTCCCCGCCGTCACCCCACAGTCAGGGGGAACGATTTCCCTTCTCCTCGCCCCTCAGACATTACCTCCTCCTCTTCCTTCCCAGCCTTTGATGTAGCTTCTGTTTCACTGAAAAATGGGGACAGGCCTCTTGTCCCTGCCACTCTCCGCTGATGCGCCTGTGCGGTATGCGCCACTTTCTCCCCTCATACCAACGGAGGCCAACCCCTGGATTTGCTCAACAGGCTATCCAGCAATGGTCTCATCATGTTATCATTAATGGTTTTCTTTCTAGTAGAGCCTGCCATTGTCATGCAAATAGGCTGTGATAATTTCCATCCTTAAAAAACAGTCCCCTGAGCTCGCTTCTCCTGTGCGCTATCGTCCCATTTCTCTCCTGCCCTTTATGGAAGAACTCCAAGTCATTTACTGCACTTAACTGTTTCCGCCTGCAGCCCTTAAACCAATTCCGATCAAGCTTTCATTCGTGTCACTTCACTTAAGCAGTTCTTATCACGATCACCAGTGACCTTCAGATGGCTAATTCCAGTGGCCAGTTCTGGTTCTTCATGTTATTTTTACCTGTCTGCCACGTTTGACAAAATCGATTGCTCCTTCGTGTCTTCTGTGGCCACTTAGACACACCCTCTCTCTTGGTTTTCCTCCTATCTCCCCTGCCACTTTTCAGTTTGCTTTTCTAGCTTTTCCTCATCTTCAGCTCCTAACTCTGAGACCTCTTCTCTACCTGTACATGCTCCCCAGCAGTCATACCTAGTTCATCCCAAAGGTACATCTCCAGCCCAGACCCCTCCCTTAACTCCAGACTTAGACATCCAACTGTCGCAACATCTCTTCTTAAAAATCCAGTAGGTATTTGGATTTTCTCTGCTGAACCTTCTACACCCACGATCTTTCCCACATCAATAAATGACAGCTCTTCCCTTCTAGTGGTTGAATCTAAAATCCTGGGAGCCATCCTGACTGCCCTCTTTTTCCTAACACCCATCATCCAACCCATAAGCAAGAATCTGTTGAAGTATCTCCAAAATACGATGTCTCACTACTTTAGCGTCTCCCACTGTGGACCCATCTTCTCAAACTGGGGTTTTTACAAGAGCTCCCTAACCAGGCTTCCTGCTCCCCCCTGGACACGCACTCCACAGACTGTTCACGCCATAGCCAGCGTGAGCTCTTAAATACGGAAGTCAGGACACACCACTCCTCCGCTCAGAACCGAACCAAGGTCCTTTTGATGGCCCGACCATGCCCCCCATGACCCGCTCACCCCTGTTGCCTTCCCCATTTCCTCCCACTCTGCCCCTCACTTATCTCTTCTCAGCCACACAGGCCTTGAACATACCAGGCGTGACTTTTCCTGGCTAGCTCCTAGATATCTTTTTATCTTGCTCCCTCATCAGTGAAGCTTCCCTGAACACCCTAATGTTTTTTAACTAATGAATTATTTCTTGAATTCTTTTAAAGATGTTATTAAAATAGAGCTAGCATACAATATTATATTAGTTTCAGGTGAACACCATAGTTATTCAGCATATCCTGGAGTGCCAAAAAAAGTATACATTTTAAGAGATGCTGTCTATGTATTATTTTTTGAAGTTCAGTTGAGTTACAGCAGCAATGTGTAGTATGATGTTCACTCAAAAGATGGCATTCATCAAATGAATGCTGGCGTCACCATGCGACAGGAGGGACAGTCAAAGAAAATGGTGGAAGCACAGTTGTCATTCGAGGAGCACAAGACCATGTTGCAATGGTATTTGAAATTCGAGAACATTGTTTGAGTTTCCCTGATGTTCTCCTGACTTAATGCCCCTTGACTTCTCCCTATGGGGGACCTTAAAGGATGGGGTGTGTGGTAGAAAACCGGCTACACTGGTGGGACTTCAGGAAGAAATTGAAACGGTATGTGCAGTGATAACACCAAAGTGGACACTTTGGTCAGTGTGGCTCAAGCAGCAGTTCGCCGTAATCAGATGATTTTTATCCATTCAGCAATCACATCTTTTAATTGGTGCATTCAATCCATTTACATTGAAAATAATTGTTGGTAGATATGTAGTTATTGCCACCTTATTATTCACATTTATCCTTTTTTTATTTTTCATCTTAAGGAAGTCCCTCTAACATTCCTTGTAATACTGGTTTGGTGGTGATGAACTCCTTTAGTATTTTCTTCTCTGGGAAGCTCTTTATCTGTCCTTTGATTTTGAATGCTAGCCTTGCTGGGTAGAGTGACCTTGGTTGTAGGTCCTTGCTTTTCATCACCTTGAATATTTTCTGTCACTCCCTTCTGGCTGGCAAAGTTTCTGTTGAGAAATCAGCTGACAGTCTTATGGGCGCTCCCTTGTAGGTAACTCATTGCTTTTCTCTTGCTGCTCACCTGAACCGGGTGCTCCAGGTGTGTTCCTTGTGTGGGCTGTGTGCCCTCCGTTTGTGGTTGAGCCTCGGTGGTTGTTTGCACATCAGTGGGAGGGATCGACCCTCAGGCTGATTGGTTGTAAGGACTGGCCATGACTACAGTGGAGAAGCTGTTGTCCTGGGACTGACCCTGTGGAGCAGGATTCTCTTTCGAGGGCTCTGGTACCTGCCCCATCTTTCCTTTGGGTGTGTCGTCCTTGAGGTAGCCTGGTGATGTCTGGCTCAGTCTGAAGCTTGCCACCAGGCAATTGACCATCCTATTTAAAATTGCAACCCACTCTCCATCCATATCTGGCTCTGTCTGTCCGTCTTAGCCTTTGAACGTTGTCTCCATAGCTCTTATCACAATGTGACCTGTGTATTTGCTTCTTTACGTCTGTGTTTTCTGTTTTCCCTAAACTACTAGAAGGCAAGAACTCTCTTATTCGCTGTTCTGTCTCTAGCACATAGAGCAGTAGTGATGGACAGGTAGGAGGTGTTCAAAAATATTTGAATGAACTAATGTCTGACCGAATTCTGTGTCTAGCTTATTAAATGCCTTATGATTTTCCAAGTTTGGTGTATAAGATTTCATGTGAGCCATAGAAGAGCCAGTGAGGTAGGCAAAACAGAACCCTCTGTGCTTAGATGAAGGAACTGAGGCTTCTGGGAGCAAATTGATTAGCTAGCGGCACCTGAGTAGTTCATGGGGTTCCTGGGACTTGTAGTTCTGAGTCTAGTGGAGTTTCTCCCCTTCACCCTCATCTACCTCATGTAGTTATGTTAGTAAAAACTGAACATTTCAGAGTATTAATTGGCTGTTTATTTTTCATCACAGCATTGATGAGAAAACCTCATATCTAGCTTTGGGGGCTGTGAAGAATATCTCCCTAAATATCTCCATCTCCAACCTCGGGGATGATGCCTATGATGCCAACGTGTCCTTCAACGTTTCCCGGGAGCTCTACTTCATCAACATGTGGCAGAAGGTAAGGAGGGAACCCCCCAAAAAGAGTGCATTTGCTGACTTTCATCGTAGCTTGGGATACACCCTGATTCTGCAAAGACTATTTTGTTATGTGGAGTATCATATGGAACTGTTAGAACGTTTTTCCTCCTGGACTTAGAAAACATGAGGTGCAGCCACAGAAGAAACAGTAAATACCTTCAGACGTCACAGCGGTATCAGTGCCTTATACTGGCTCCCCACCTTTTCTCTGGTAGAACCCTCTGCCTCCAGTTTTAAGTCTGGTCCCCTTCTCCAGGATGGTTTTAGTCACTCTCTCCAGTACATACATGTCCCAGAGAGTTCCAGTTTTACGTCAGTAGTTATGAAAAACAAGATAAGAGATGAGGACAGATTGCTGCTTATCATGCTTATTATCCCCAGTGATGCACTTGGTGTTTTCCATTAGAGGGTCATTCACGTCAGTGTATGCTTGGGCATATTTATTCCTGACACGTTTGAGTGAATTGAGGAAATTCAATAATTTCCATGAATTAAATGAGGTTTCTAGAGTGAATTAATTTGTTTGAATGAATTGCGGTTTAAATAACCTGAGTCAGAAAGGAAAGAAGAGCTGCTGTTCTCACCTCTTCTCAGTGGACCCCCTTAGCCAAGCACCTGGGGGACGGAAGGACAGGCCTCCTCACTGGCGGCGGGAGGAATGACTGGATCTACTCGGCCTCGCGCTAGCCTGTGGCTCCTCTAACGGTTGACAGCTGTTCTGATGGGCATTTTTGCAGCTTCTTACGTAGCTTACAGCCTTGAACTACAGTGCCTTGATGCCTGGGTTAAAATAGCACCAAAATCACTTCCTGAGGAAACCCGTCACCCTGCCCACAGATGAGCACTGGGTGTACCTTCAAACTGCTGGGCAGCCTCATCTCTGTGTGGGCCCATCTTGTGCCAGACTCAGTAGTTTGGACAGGATTATGCCAGTCCTGTTCAGCTTAAGGGGCAACTGAGGCATACAGAGCCAGCTAGAATGGCAGTGCTCCAAGAACTTTCCAAGTGATTATCTCAAATTCTCAGCTGCTTAATAGCTTGTAGGAGCTCCAGGGTTAGGGAGGCCCCAGAAGTAATCGAGAAGGACTGCAGGAAAGGCATGCTTTCCACCCACCTGCTGCATGCTAAAAACTGTCCCTAGTTTAAGCCCCGTCAAGAGAAAACCAAGTATCTTTAGGGTTCTGGTATCTCTGGCTATGCACAGAGTCTCTTTTACAGAATTTCCTGTGCCGGTGCTGTGATGCCATCTTCCTATGGGAGTGGGGGAGAGTGGTTTACTCAGGGACTGGACCCATGAAACTCGTCTCTATGGTAACTGAAAGGATGTGGTTGGCGACTGGGTCGTTATTGCTCAGATTGTTCTCGCTTAGGACCCATGGAAGAAAGTTCTTTCTGTTCTCAGAATTAGGAGTAGCTGTGCTTTTTCTGAACACTTTGGTTTATGTTCACCTGTGGACACAGTCATCCTGTGAGTAGGCATTTTTCTCTCTGTTGTCTTCTAGAACATTCAGAACTGGCCCCACTCTCAGTAGATAGGACTTGACAGTATTATTTCATAAACTAAATAGCTTCCTATATCGTATTTCCCTTCATCGTGTTTTTTTTTTGTTAGCTTGGAGACTGTATAATAGTCTATCAAAGGAATTTCTATTGCTTACTTACAAATTCCTATTATTAGATATTTCATTATTCCCCATTTTATTCTTTTAAAAATAATATTGCGATGAATGTCTTTTACAGAAATTAGTATGAGTAAATGATTACATTCCTGGTCTTATTTGGGGGATGGGAAGTAGCATTTATTGACCGCCTGCTACACACCGTGGCTTTTACAGACGTTTTCCCATCCCTCCTTAGTGCACGTGACCTGGGGCACCTGCTTTATCGGAGAAATGCTCCAGGAGAAGAGAAGTAAGGGAAGCAGGATGGGGCAGGGAAAGAGTTGAGTAAAGGCATGCTGTCATAAAAGCTAGCCTTGGTCTGATTTATAGGGTGGGAAGAGGTAGAGGGGTGCCCTAAAGCACAAATCACTCAGAATTGTCCCCTCTTGAAGTGCTGAGGAGCATCCCTTATACCCCTCATTCATCACTGACCACTGTGTATGGGGGTGGGGGTCAGTGAGTAACCTCCCGGGCATTCTAGACGAGAAGACTCTAGTCCATCGGTACCCGACCTTTCAGGGTCCCTGAGCAACGTTGGAAGAACTGTCTTGGGCCACACATAAAATTCACTAACACTGACGATAGCTGATGAGCTAAACAAACAAACAAACAAACAAAAGTTGCAAAAAATCTCCTAATGTTTTAAGAATTTGTGTTGGGCAGCATTTAAATCCATCCTGGGTGGCAGGTGGGACATGCTTGCTCTACTCCATCAAGGACAATGCCCCTGAAGGGCACAGGTAGGACATTAGCCACTGTAGCTAATCACGGGGAAAATGAAAGCTGTCATTGTGTCCAAAATCTGACAATTGAGTTTGCAGACTTGCCACTGTGCACTTACATTAACAGCGCTGTACAAACAACTTGGTAAGGTGTCATATCCTTGGGAAGGGCACGATGACAGCTCTGATGGCCATTCCAGAAAAAGAGTTCCAAAATGGCTTTGAAGGGCGGACTAGGCGCTGGTGTCGGTGCACAGCTTCCCAGGGGGAGCACTTCGAAGGTGACCGCAGTGTTGTTCAGCAGTGAGGGATGGAGCACTTTTTCTAGGACGAGTTCACAAACTTAATTGTCCGACCTCGTGTACACACTTGAATCCATTCATAATTTATTACCAAAGCTGCCTTTACCCTGGAATCCCCTCACCCCCATTTTGTTTAATGAAATTCTCTGCCCTCAGATCTCAGCTCAGGTGTCACCTAGGCAGGTGCCTCACCCAGCTGCACAGGTGGTCTGGGTGGATGGGTAGGTGGATGGGCCTCCTTCTTGTCCAGAGTCATAGAGCAGCTCAGGGCCCAGGCCTCCAAGGTCTCCAGCCTTCTCTGTCATCACACAATTAGTGACATACCAGTTTCTGAGACTGCACAAAAGTTATCCCCGGAGGTGGAGTCTTCTGCCCTGTCTAACGCAAGGCTGCTTTCGTAGATTCATGCTGGTTCTTTCCTTTCAGGGAAGGCTGCTTATAAAAATGTGGTGCGCACATGGATGACCATCTGCTGACTTTTCTCTCTCCCGTATAAAGCTAACTGGAAAACACTCTATAAAATAGGACTTAATTTGTTGGTGGCTACCCGGCCAGTTGGCTGGCTGGCTGGCGTGTGCTGGCTGGCTGCAGCGCAGCACATAATGGTCATATAATGGTCTCCTGTGGGCCAATGAAAGGCGTCTCTCAGGGGCGAGGGCTGGGCGTACAGTTAAAAGGGAAAATAAGGAAAAATAAAGAAAACACTGTTGCATCACACAGCTCCAAGGTCATGTTCACGCTGGGTTCTGTGCGAGTGACCCCCAGAGCACACGCCGCAGGATATAATGTGAATGGGACCCCCTGGAGTTGTACAAGCCTGTGGCCCTGGCGGCGAGGTAAAGTCAGGTTTGAATTTCTTGCCGTGGTGGGTCCTTGCACGAATAGCTTTGGTTCTCCCTGCCTCTGAGGAACAGGACTGGATGTGTTGGCACCTCAGTTATGAAGTTCCTACTAAGTACCAGGGGTAGTATCAGCTGTTAGGAGACACAAAGATGGGTAAGACCTGGTCCCTGCTCCCCGGGAGCTCACAGTCTAGTGTGAAAGGCACGAGATGCCAACGACTCTACAGAGGCGCTGGAGCACAGACGTGACGAGGTGAAGCAAGTCGTAATTGTAACTGCTAGGAGTGGACAAAATCCTTAGATAAAGGCTTGGAGTCTATGCATGGGTCTCTGAAGAATTGGTGTCCGTGGTGCCAGCCTTGAACACTAGGGTGGATGGGTGGGATGGGTCCATTTATTTGGGAGTGAAAGAGAGAGCTGGGTTGGTGCAGCAGTCAGAGGGCAGAGGAGAGCAGAGAAGAAGGGACCAGAGATTCCCCGAGATGGAAAGAGGCTGCCCTTGTGAGACGAAGGGCCAGTGAAATTCCTGGGGAGGGGTGAGCTCAGGGCATTTTGGGAATGCTGATGCCTCGTGATCACATTCCTGGTGAGTTAGGACTGCTGCACTCATGAACGCCTCATGTGACCAAAGGAGAAACCCACCAAGGGGGTGGGCTTCTCCATGGTATTGACTTGGATGATGCACGTGGAGACAGACGTGAGTGGGCACAGACAGCAGAAGCGTCAAGCCAGATGCAAGAGAGCTCACGGCTGACCTTTGGGTACAAAGGGGACGCAGCAGCTTGTCGTGAGGTCGCAGAGGAGGCCATCCTGGGAGAGAAGGGACTCCCTGACCCAGTATCTTCTCGGCAGCATGAGTGCTATCTGGGTTTGGGTCTCCCAGATTCTGGCCTTGAAGCAAAGCATTGAGGATAATCAGTTTTTGGGGGGAGGTACAAAAAACCCCAGGAGGAAGGTGGAGAAGTCATACAGGCAGGTGGAAGGCAGCATCTGATGAAGAGGGTGCTGTTAAACCAGCCCTGAAGTCGGTGACGGGCTTAACCCCAAAGGGCAGATCTTAGAAAGAGAGCAAACCACAGAGCTCGGGGAGCTGGGGGATTTCCACCCCCTCCCAGAGAGTCAGTGGTTGAAGCCTTCTGGGGGTGTACATCCCCCAGGACTTATGTCCTACAATATGTGTGATCAGAGCAACCTACACAGGTCCGGGAAAATGCCCTGAGGTACACAGATGCAGGTGGAAGGAGGCTGGAGCACCGTGAACATCACAGGGCATCTGAGCAGGGCTCACCAGCGTCTGCTAGAAATGTCTACGGGGTTGGAAGCATCTCCAACCCAAGCACCTCATTTTTGAGGCTTCTAGAAGTTGTAAATTGGCCTATTGGAACTTCCCTGAGGTTCTAAATCTAACCTGACAGTGACACACACCTCACAGTCTCCAGGGGCAGGGCAAAGCAGGTGTTAGGAACCGGAGAGGGGGCCAGGTGGTGGTACTGAGAAGCCACTGAGACCGTGGGAACGTGGAGAGTTCCAGCCTCCTCCACGGAGAGCAGCCAACTCTCCGCAGCCGTCGATGGAAGTCGGGTGGAAGTAGGGGCCGGTGCTGCCAGACCTCCTGCCCCCCCCCCTTTTTTTTTTTTTTTGATAAAAACCAGAAATCCACATTTTTATGTGAAATCTCATGACTTTGGCAGCTAATTAAAATGTTCTCTGAACATTGGATGAGCCAAACAAAACATGTCCACGGACTGTGTTCAGCCTCTAGGCCACCGATACGCGACCTTAGCTGTTTTCCATATGTTCTAGTCCCGTCCTCTTGCCTGCCTATTGGTCACGTGGATCTGTATTTCGGGTAAACCTAGTCTACCTACAGCCTTGAACATGTCTCACATTTGTCCCTGGGTGTCAGGTAAGCTGGCCAAAGAGACGGGAGTTTGAGGGCCTCAGGTGTGAGTGTGTGGTGGGGGAGGAGGGAGTTGGAGGGGGTCAGCCCAAAGGTAGTAGTGTCCATGGAATTTTTAAAGTAAATGATGCTTTGAAAACTATTTCAGACTGGAATGTTTGCATTTTGCAGTGATTGCAAGCAGCAGCTAAGCTGGAGTGTTTTTATATAAAAGTTCTTAGAAGGGAAGCAAAATGCTTGGGGAGCAAGGGGGAAGAAGTGGTGGTGAGGCTCTCGCGGCCGTGAGACGCGGACGTTAAGACTCCAGCTCTGTTTCTCGCCGTCAGTGTGACCCTGGGCCACGGGTTTTCTGTCTGCGCCTCACTTTGTTCCGCGATAAAATGGAACTTGCTGAGGATTAAACGAGGCCTGCACCAAACTCCTTGTACCATAAGCACGTGCTTTATGGTTCATTTGTTTGTTCAGAAAGTGTGTATCGATCCCCTCCCTCAGACCGAGATTAAATGCAGGGCCACGGATCGGGGGGCGAAAGAAGGACGTAAGACAAAGCACAAAAGGCAGAGGGGGCCGGCTCTTCCGTTCAAACTAAAAAGCAAGACTCGCGGTCCCAGCAAAACATTGCACGTGCGTGCACGCACACGTGTGCATGTGCATTTACACTGTCAGAAAGGAGTGTTAGACTGAACACATTTTTATGTTTAATGAATGGCCTTTGTTTAAAAAAATAAAATTCCTTGAAAAGTAATTAGTAAATACATGTCAGTTAAAGTTTGTGTTAGCTTTTGTGGCTCCTGTCTGTTTGCTTTTTCATTGACTTCTTGCTGAAACACTGGAATTTTTGGTTTGGGGATGTTGACTTTTAAAAATCCAAGAGATGTAAGTGTTCAACTATGTGATGTGTGATGCGTGCAATCAATGGTATCAGCGTTCAGAGGATGAGGAGAATGACGTACTCCAAAAACAATGGCAGGGCCAGGGAGGTGACCGGCCCGGAGGTCGGCAGGGCCACGGCAGGCCCTGTGGAGGCTGGCGGAGGGATGCGGCTTCTCTAGCAGGTGGACAGGGAGGGGCCATCTGTGTTTTGACTGAGGGTCTGGACTGGGGAGACGGAAGATAGGACAGAGGCTGCCAGCATCCTGGAGGAAGATGAAGAAGGAGTGCGAACAGATCCGGGAGCTCAGAAGGTGAGACTGCACCCTGGGACTGCTGCGGGGAGGAGGCCAGTGAGGGAGAGGGGTCACCCGTAACCCAGCGGGCAGAGAGCCCGCGTGCAGCCCCCACGGACCATGCGTCGTGCGGCTCCCAGAGCGCATGCACGTGCTCAGCAGCTGTCGGCTGTACGTCACTCAGTTCGGCTGATGAGCTGTCACAACACCTTGTCATCTTAGAGACTCAGGTGGAGGGATGGCTCGTGTGTCCTTTGATTTGCTCCCATGACGGGGCCTCTTGCGGGAGGTATGACAGCGCTAGAAGGGGCCAGAAGGAGAGCTCCGTCTTGCTTTCTGCGAAGAATGAGCGCTCTGAGTCCCCAGGCAAACGGGACCTCCACGCTGGCTTTGGGGGCGGAATGCGGCAGCTCCTCAGCTTCCTGTGGCTTTTCTGTAGGACCAGAGGCACCGGGGGCGTGGAGTGGGTTTTCCACGTAAAGCGATTCTTCCCGCTTCATCTGCCTTCGCCACAGCCAGGCCAGCGGCCCCCTTCTCTCAGGCATCTCTCTCTCCACTTGCAAAGCAGACGCGCCAGATGGTGCCAGGCGATAGAGCAGATCCAGCTTCTGACCCGGGCAGAGCAGGCAGGGCAGACCCGTGGGTGCTCGCAGCCCCTTAGGTCTGTGCGGGTGCCCTGGCCTGTCCTCAGACAGAGGACTCCACACGGAAGCTGTGTCTGTCCGTACCCGCGCGCGACATGGGTTGGGTCAGGCGAGCCGAGAATCGGGGGTTGGCGGACACGCGGGGCGCCGCGCCCTCCTCTGGGCCCCGGGCGAGCGGGTTTCAAACGGCCTCTGCTCGCTCCGTCCCGCCCTCCTTCGTGGCGGGAGCAGCCTCCGTGGCGTTCTGCCTTCTCCGGCGTCTGCCGTCAGGCTGATAGCAGCCGCAAGTCCAACGCGAGCCTTCGGGAGCCTTCAATGTTTCCCATCGTCGCAGCCGGCCATTAAGATGACGAATGAGGGTGCTGCCTGCCCTCGTGAGAGAGCCCCGAGGGTGGGAACCCACACTCAGAAAATAAGACGCCTCTTCCGCCCCCTTCCTGTTTCTGATCCGGCGCCCCGGGCCCTCTGGCGACTTCACCCTCAGCTCCCTGCCCCGTGCCAGGCAGAAAGCCGCCCCTGGCTCCTCGCCCGTTTGAGGCTTTCCCAGGAGCGAGCTCCCTGTCCCGCGCAGCGGGTCCTCCCCACCCGGCCCGGCAGGAGTAGATCCCGCCTTCCCTGGAGCCCCGGGCCGTTCTGAGCTGTTGGGGCTGGGCCTGACCTTCCTCAGGAGGACGAGGGTGGGAGGTGGAGGCCACGCACCCCGGCCACGCGCCCGGCCACACGCCCGGCCACGCGCCCGGCCACCCCAGCTTCGCGCTCCCTCCCCTGGATTCCCTGTGGCCGGTGCATGAGCAGGTCCTGCCGGCCCAGAGTGCATGCGGGCCTGAGGGGAGGGCTGGGCCCTTCCTGCGGCCGCGGGCAGCGGGCAAGTGGTGGAGAAACCCAGATGTCCATTTGGAGTCACAACGCGGCCTCAGTGTTGCGCGGGAGGCTCAGTTTTCACATGTATGAAAAGCTCCATTTGTGTATTCACGGCCGTTGAAAGGAAGGCTGCGTTTGGCTTTAGAAATGTCAACAGAACTGTAGCTACGACAAGGATCAATTAAGCAGGACGTTTCCCAGACCTGCAGGACTTGGGCACATCTGGGCGGGGGCCTTTAGAAAACACGTGTTAAACCTGCGGATTTTTTTTTCTAATGACCTGAAAAACAGAATTTCATAATTTCCTCTTCCAAGGGAAGAAGGGGAGTCTTGGATTTAAATCCTTTTCATAAAGCAGCATAACAGCTCTTAAAAAGGAAGTCACGAGAATGGTCTGCCTCAGCTAAGGCAAACAAGAGAAAACCCAAAGACGGAGAACCAGGAGGAACGTGGGTGTCTTGGACTGAAGCAGGCGCTGAGGTGCGGACTCACGGCAAGGGGCGTGTGAAGGAAGTGCTCCCCCCGGGGACAGGTGGGGAGCAGGGCAGGCAGGGGGCGGCTCAGCCCGATTGTGCAGGGGAGCCCTGTGGAGTGGGCGATGCCTCAGCACGGGCCTGTCTCACGGCCGGGGAGCTGGGCCAGTTATGGGGATTGAAAGTCGGGGTACGTCCCCCACTGTGGGGCGAAGTGTGCACAGGGTGGCTCTGGTGGCCCGAGGACCGGCCTCCGAAGAAGATCCACAGGTACTGGCTCTTGGAAGCAAATGCAGGGGCACCTAGAGGGGGTTCAGGGGGACCTGGCAGAGCACTCTGTGTGGAACAGTCACCATCAGCCGTGTTCGGAAGGGTCCGCTCTGTCACTAGCTTCTTGGCCAAGACCTTTGAGCTCTGTGTGTGCTCAGTGTCACTTGCATACAGGATATTTCTGCCAGCCCCTGAATTAGGGGTGCCCGTGGGATTTCATGGAGAACACGAAAGCACCATTAAAACCCGCCTGTCAGAGCTGGCCTCTCATCCCTTCGAAGCCAGACTTACGAACAGGCAGGGCTTCCATGGTCCCCCTGCCACGGTCCCCCTTCCATGGTCCCCCTGCCATGGGCCACCGCACGTCCTCGCCCAGGCCCCCACATCTGACTACCCAGCGTCCCCTCTCCTAAGCAAGTGGATTAAACAAGCGATTTTAAGAATCAGGCAGGAATGCGTTTGGCTGCATGTCACAAAACGCCAACATTTATCAGCTGATTTTTCATTTTAATAATAAATCTAGAATGGGACGTATCAGGACTGGTAAGCCAGGGCACGAGGGCGGCAGGACCCTGTCCCTTCTGTGACTCCGCTCGACCCCCCTTTAGACCTGCTGCTGCTCAGTTTCCGCGTCCAACACTGCAGCTGCGTTCAGGTGGTGAGGAAGACAAGGGCACAGGCTTGCCCCCTTTTAAAGAGAGTTCCTGAAGCTCCGGGCGCCATTTCTAGCTTTCATTGGCTAGAACCATGCACGTGACCGCCCGTCCCCGCAAAGGAGGCTGGGAGGTGAGTTTTCTCAGCGGGACACATGGCCGCCGCACGCTCAGTCAGGAGCCGTTACTGGGGACAGAGGGAGGCGCCGGCGGAGCCACCACAGCCGAAACCTGGGAGAGGGCGTTGCTACGCGTGTGCGTCTGAGATACGTAGCAGCGGGGCGGGGGCATCACGGACAAACGGGCCGATGACCAGCACAGTTACCCTTGTTTCCCTCCTGCCAAACTTCTTTCAGGCCCTGCATGACTGCATTTAGGGATTTTGAGAAGTCATCCTCGAGAATACCTCCTGGGGGGGTCTGGGTCGGCCACAGTGAGGTGGGGCAGGGCACGAGGGGCGATCCAGCAGCGGGTGGGACCCGGGTCCATCCCATCAAGCAGTGCCCCCCGAAGCTACTCCTTACGTGGAGGTCAGTCCCTGTTAAAGTGGAAGGAGGTCTTTATCTGTCCACCTTGCCTTTACTCCTCAGGTGTGCGCATTTCTTATTCTCACACGGTAAAGCCATTCCAATGATAATGTCAACGTACTTGGATTTGGGGCTTCCAACAGAGGGGCCACAGCTCTAACCCAGACCAATCTGCTCAAGATAGGCCAAGGGCCAGTACCCTGGTCCTTCTGATTGTGTGGTGGACACATTTCCAGCCCCTCCTCCACAGGTCTGTTTATTGGTCTCTGCACTTTCTCTAGTTTGGCCTCTTCCTTCTTAAAGTCTGGTGGCCAGGCCTGAACTTCTATGGGATAAACCCAGCATAGACGTGATTGCACCAGGTCTAAACACAGTATTTCTTGGATGTGGCAGCCACGGCACAATTATATTTATTCACGGTGGCTTTATTCTATTCTTTCTGCTCTTTGTGTCATTTATAGCCTGGCAGCTCAAAGCGTGGCCCATGGGCCAGCAGCCTAGGAGCTTGTTAGAAATGCAGAACCTCAGACCGGACCAGCCCAGACCAGCAGGCTCTGCATTTTAGCGAGACCCTCGGGGATTTGCATAGCGAGCTCTGAGGGAGGCCACAGCTCCTGACTTGAGGTTCCCTCACTTGGTAACTTACCAAGACATTGATGAGGACCCTGAGTGAGCTCAAAGCAAGGGGCCTGGTGGCACTTTCGGTGTAACACCCTCTGGGTACTGAGCCGCTCACTGAGTGGGCTGAGAGGGAAGCAGTCGGCCCTGAAGCAGCATCTTGCAAGCACGGAGCTGGGTACCTTACCCCTCCCACCCCGAGTCCTCACCACAGCCCTGTGAGGGGGGCACTCCTATTCCCAGTATGTGGATAAGGGAATAGAGACTTACAAAGTTAAGGGGACACTGTCAGTTTATATGCTCAAGACTCTTAAAGGTTAACAAGACTGAGGTCACACAAGGAGTAAGTGGCTGGGCTGGTGCTAACGTCACCTTCTGGCCCAGTTTTCATTGTCTTGTCCGCCAGGAAATCTCTCAGCGGCTTGGCCAAGAGTCTGGCTGGCTGACGGGGGAAGCCCGTCTCTGCCTCCATGGCTGGAGGTGATGCTGCTTCTCCCTAACCTTAAATTGGAAAATGGCAGTCATTCAAGGAGCTCGCGGCACAGCGAGCAATGCGGCGGGCCCTCCCGGGAACGATGAGAAGCTCACTGGAGTGCGTGCTGCAGAGAACACACTGCAAATCGGGAGGGGCTGGAGGGATCCCAAGGAAAGTCCCAGCACAGCTCTGAGTGGTCGAGGGGGTCACTTTCTGGGGGTGAGAAGGTCACTCAGAGCCGCGAGCACAGCTGCCGTGGACTCAGACTGAGCTAGACAGTGTGTCTGTACAGAACTAAAGACAAGGACAGGGATTCCCGGGGCCGGAGCGGGGACTGTGCTTGAGACGAGCTGTGTCCCTAACAGGTAACTAACAAGACGAGCGTAACCTCCACCCAGCGGAAGCTGGGGGTCATTTCTCAGCTGTCTTGTTTTAATTCCCCCTTTTTGCTTGCTTTTTTGTCTTTAGTGGCATGCTTTTTACTGAGGAATAATTCACACACAGTAAAATGCAAACAGAGCAGATGTGCAGATCGATCACTTGGGCGTATGTCCACACCCACGCAGCCACCCTCACCAAACGGGAACACTTCCAACTACAGGAGACCCAAAGCGGGCCTCGCGGGGCTGACCCTGCAGAATGTCCACAGTCCAGCCTCTTCTCGCCATCCCCACTCCCCCATCTGGCCTGAGTCACCTCCTGGTTTTGCCTCCTCGTTGACTGCGGTGGCTCCCTTCATCACGGCTCCTCCCGACCCACCCTTGCCCCCCGGACACTCCCTTGCGCATAACCCTCCAGTGGCTCCCCGTCCCGTCCGCCCGGCTCTTTACGCCCCCGCAGCCCTGTAGGACCTGCAGCCTCGGGGCACATCTCCTCCCACTCGCCCCTCGCCCTCTCTGCGGGAGCCACAGTGTTCCCTGGCGATGCCTCGCAGTGCTCCAAGCCTGTTCCTGCCTCAGGGCCTTGGCTCTGCCCCCAGACGAGCACGTGGCCCTCTTCCTCCACTCCTTCTTGGCTGGGCTCAAATGTCACTTGATTAGAAACCCTACTGTCCCAAACACCCACCCATCGCAGTTCTTTGCCCTGATTTCCTTCAGAGAACGTATTGCAGTCTGACGTAGTATTTGCTTGTGGCTGATTGTCCTGGTCTTCCCGCTGGACCATGAAATCCGTGTGACACGGAATGACGTTTTATTCACACAGCCACCCGATTCCTGCAGCAGTGCCTGGGGTGTGGGTGGATCTCAGTGTTGTTGCGTGAAGGGGTGATGGATGGATGTGTAGATAGATGAAGGGTATCTCTCTGTCCATGTACTTTATGGTTCTGTGTCAGTTATCATTAACTTCTGTGTTGCACTAGGAGGTTTTAAGTGCTGAAGGCTCTTTTTAAACAACCTTGTGGTTCGGAGAGGTATGCTCATTTCTTATCTCCCTGGCAAGACCAACCGGAGAAGTGGAGAAGTGCTCCCCCACCTGGGGACAGGGTTGTGCTGTGCGGGATCAGGCCTGACCTGAGGAGGGGGTTCAGGCCTTCGATATTGCACTCATCACCGCGTGGCCACCCTGCGTCTGTGTCTGCGTGGTGATGGTCGGTGGACCAAGGCCCTGCTTGCAGGGTTCCTTGTACTCTCTCCTCCTTGGAGGCCGACGGCTCTTTCCTGCCAGAGCCACCCTGGGGACACGTGGGTTTCTGCAGGGGCCCCAGCATTGCAGGTCCTTGGTTGGGCTGGGCACGTGACCTACAGTCTGGGGCTCGAACATCATCTGTGTTGTGGGTTCTTTAAGAGAACCAAAAGGAACGGCCGTGTCTTGGTTAGGTTTCCCCAGAAGTAAACCCTGAGACAACTCAAATGCAAACAGTTTGCTGGGGAGGGGACAGAGGGGAATGAGAGCAAGAGAGAAGAAAGCAGCAGCAGAAGGGCCAGGATACAGGCAGAGGCTGCTGTGGGCAGCTGGGCCCTCTCCACAGGGAGCTGCTCCCGCTTTGGAACCAGAGCAGGAACACCTCTGGGTTGTCCTAACCCAGGGTGCCGACTGGATCTTCATCCCCCACCTCCCGAGGCTCATCGGTTAGGGCTGCTCCTGTGGGGACGGATATCCCGGCACTTCTGACTCTTAGGTCGCGACACTGCCTACGAGGGGTTAACACTGACCTTGCGTAGGGGCTAGAGCAGCCCCCAGATGGACATGCTGCAGCTGGGGAGACAGGGTCAGGGACATGGCCCGATGGGGTCTGCTGCGGCCCCCACACCCCCACAAAAGAAACTGCGTAGGCAAGGCTGGCCTCTGACACATCCGTCACTGGCCACATGTCTTGCTTTTCATTTGCTGTGTCCTGGTCCTCACTAGGATAGAGGGAAG
Organism: Lyroderma lyra; assembly: GCA_004026885.1. NCBI lineage: Eukaryota > Metazoa > Chordata > Mammalia > Chiroptera > Megadermatidae > Lyroderma > Lyroderma lyra. The sequence continues at coordinate 115,546 of PVJL010004952.1, forward strand.
GCTGCAGAGCAGCAGGCCATGGACTGGAGGATGTAAGGAGGTGAGAACACACACAGGCCTCAAACCACAGGGGCCACTTGGAAGCTGTGGCCTCGTGCTGGGGGACACGAGTCTGTGGAACATGAATGTGGCCTCACGTGCATGAGGCTCAGCAGAGGCGTGGCTCGGGGTCAGCATGGATTTGAGGCTCAGGGTGGTAGGTGAGTTGTTTGGTGCTCAAGGGGCCTACTTGTAGCAAAGACTTACAATGTGCGTGAGCCAGTCACCAGGGCCTATGTGGTGAGCACAGCTCTGCCTGTGAACTGGGGGATCACAGCAACTGTAATCGCCCATGATAACCTGCTTTAAAAATGAGGAAACTGAGGCTCCAAGAGGATCAGGCAGCTCTAGGACGAGACAGCCAGGAAATAGCATCGCTGGGCTTTGAGCCGGGTTGGTCTGGAAGCCATGCTTGTGTTTTGTGCACTGTGCGTGTGTTTCTCCCAGTGGAAGGTTGGCCTTCGCCCCAGGGGGGTCTCTGTGTGACAGCTGAAGCCCCTGCTGGGTTCCCGCAGTGGCGAGGTGGTTAGAGCTCGTGGGGTCTTCCCGAGGTTTCGGTTTCCCTTGGGAGAGCTGAGGGAGGGCCTCGTGGAGCCCGCGGCCTTTGAGTAGAGAATGCTGGCCTGGCTGCTGTGCCCCCCTCTCAACAGGCAAAATGCAATTCTCCAAAACTTTACTAGAGTGGGCACCCAAGCAAATGGGGCTCCTGGTGTGTGGGGTTCATCAGGGAGAACCTTCCTGGCAGGAGAGGTGGGGTGTATTGGGGGGCGGGGGGGGGGGCGGGGCGGAGCTGCTGCAGGAGACCTCACTGGGCAGACAGCTGCAGGAGAGGAATTGCGGACCCTCCTTGCAAGGATGCCACTGTCCTGAGAGTCGCCATTGAGACACGTCTCATCTCGGGGCACCTCCCTGGCCAAGCATTCTTCATAGTGCAAGCCCAGTTTTCCTCTGAGCAGAGAAGCGCGACTCCCACAGCAACCCACTGAGCACCTCGGTTCTGTGATGAGAGACCTGGGGACCCCGTCAGTGATGGGTCAGATGTTGGTGCTGCCCCTAGGGAGTGCACAGCAGAGCCTCAGCTCCCAGAAAGTTCCAGGTGTTGAGGCAGAAGGAGGTCCTGGTGCTGCCCTGCCTGGGAGCAGTGTCAGTTCTGCTTAGAAGAAAAATACCAGCTGCGATTCTGCAGTGACAGCCACTAGGAGATGTTGGCGTAAGTTTGTCCCAAACGTCCTCTTACAGTTCCTATTTATTTATTCATGTTTTTGAATACATATTATATGAAGGGACATGTGGAGTATTTTATGCATATCATACTGGAAATAATAACCCTTTGCCTGTGGCATTTGTCCCCAATTTGTCCTTTGTCTTGTGGTCATCGGTCCAACAGAAGTCTTTAACTCTTATACAAACTCATTTATCGTTTCTTTTTTGCTTAGTGTCTGACTTTAATGTTGCTTAGAAGCTCCTCCCAGCTCCAACAATCTGCGCAAATATTTGTCAGTACTTTATAGGGTCTTTTTTTAAGATTTAAATTTTTTATCTGTTTTTGGTGGAATTTACTTTGGTATAAGGAAAAAACTGTAGAGGTCCGAATTTATATTTTCAAATAGTTAGACTGACCAAACGTACCGTTTCAAATGAGAGAGAGGTCAATGGCACTGGCCCATTTCCAACGGGACGTCGGGTCAGCCCACTGTCACCTTGAATTTAGCCCAGACAGACCAGGCTGACCCGACGTCCCCTTGGAAACGGGACAGCACCCATTTAAAACGGGACATCGGGTCAGCGCACAACTAGTCAGACGTCCCCAGAAGATTCGTTCAACACCCCCGTCACCCACCAGCACCAACTTGAAGTTACTGTCTTCTTCAGATTCTGAATTTTGTTTATATTTGGAACTGTTTCTGGATTTCTCTGTTCTGTCTCCTGACCTGTCTACCTCAGGGGCATCCCATGAACTTGAATTGCTGACGCTTTAGGCGACTGTTTAAGATCGGGAAGAAGGTTCTCCCTCAGCGCTCAGCCTTTTCAACGCGTTCTGCCTTGTGTCACATGCTTAGTCTTTCACATAAACCTTTCTTTGGAGTTCAGGAAAATTCCATTGCCGTGCGGTGTTGGAGTTATTTTAAGTATGTGCTCTAATTGTGGAAGAACAGGTATACATTTTTCAGTTTTGGGGTTTTCCTTGCAAGAGTTCGCTCCATGTGTCCATTTATTCTGCTTCGTCCTTTTCTGTCCATCGGAAGAATCTCATCATCGCCTCCACTGAGGTCCTGACTGCTCTTGTTATTCTTGGAAATTGGCTTTTGTAAAAGGAGCCCTTTCCCATTATAGTTGCTGGTTGGTTTCATTTTTTATTTTTTAGTCCGTTAAGTTGTAAAGCTGAGTAAACTCTGTATAGGAGACACTCAGTGAACCCGCGCCCATGGGGACTGGTAGATGCTGGATAAATGGTGGTTCTGGTTGCTTGTGACTTACTTTTAAAAATAGACCTAACTAATACTATACTCCATAGCATACTGTACCATAAGCTCTCTATTGCCTTAACATTAATATTGAAATTCGGTAATTAGAAGCAAATTGAGACAAATAAAGATGAACAACTTAATGTAACACAGTTTTATTATCAAAACGGCTTTGTGAATGCAGTGTACGATTTTAGTTAAATGGCAGTCAGTAAACTTTCCAACTTAATGAACTTCACTAACATAAACTTTTTAACTTCAAGTCACTTAGGAAAAACACACACATACACCCTTAAAGCTGTTGCAGTAGGGGCAGAGAGTTTACTGGGCAGACATGGCATCAGGGTCGTCAGGACCTGATGACGCAGCTAGGTCAGGACCGGGAGAAGTGGGTGTGGACGGTCCGGGTCCCCATC